>JAWPHD010002116.1:0-274981 GCA_037043455.1 Cyrtodaria siliqua | reverse complement strand
TTGTTTGGTAGAGGGGTTGGGTTGTTGGTTGGAGGGGGTTGGGGAGTTTGGTTTTTGTATTGTTGTTATTTGGTTATAATATGTAGGTGGGTGTTGTGGGTAGGGGAGAGGTGTGTTGGAGAGAGTGGTTGTGTAGGAAGGTTGTATGTATTGTTTTGTTTTTGTGTAAGATTGTGTTATGTTATTTTAGGTAGGGGAAAATTTGAGAGATGGTAGGGGGGGAATGGGGTATATATTGTTTGTTTTATGGGGGGTGGTGGGGTTAAGTAAAAGTGGATTGAAGAAGGGAATAGGTGGGGAGGAGGGGAGGGATTGTATGGGGAAGGTAAGAGAAGAGTGGGTAGTTTAGTAGGAAGGTGAGAGTGATAGAAGTATAGGTTGTTATTGTTTGAGTTGGATGTTGTTTGTGATAGGAAAGTGGAAGTAGTGAAGGAAGAGAGAGAGGAGAGTTTGTTAAGTGTAGGGTGGTGTAATGGTTTATTATGGATTTGGGGTTTTTTTTTGGTGGATTTTATGGTGAGGTGGGTTTATGGGAGATTTTTGATGTTTTGGTTTTTTTTTATTTTTTAGTATGTTTTTTTTATTTTTATTTTTATTTATTTAGTTTTGTGATGTTGTGTTGTGGATTAGTGTGATGATTATGGATAGGATTTGTTTGTGTTTTGTGTTTTTTAGTTGATATGAGGTGAGGTTGTTTTATTGGATGGTTTGGGGAAGATTAATATTAGTATAGAGGGGTAGTTAAAAGTTATATTATTGGGGGGTGATATGTTATTTTGTATGATTGGTTGTTTTTTGATTTGTGTTATTGTTGTATTTGATATTGGTTTTTAGTGTAGTGTAGGTTAGTTGTGTGTGGGATGTTGGTGTAGTAGTGGGATTGAGCTGTGATTAGAGATCGGTTGTTACGATATATGTTGAATTATGTTTGTTGTTGTTAATTGTTGGTTTTGAGAATTTGTTTAATGAAAGTGGTTTTAATTTTAGTATTTGCTTTAGTAGTGTACATTGATCTACGTAGTTTATATAGGAGATGTTGTTGTTGTATATTATCGTAGTACGTATGATTAATGAATGTTCAATTAACGTTTTAAATAGGCAGTTTATGATTGGTATATGTGATTGTTGAAGTTGTTCATTATGTTTATTACATATAATGTTTTCTATTGAAAGTTGTATTGAGTATGGTTGCATATTTTGGTTGTGTATAGCACTAGTCGGATTTAGGAGGGAGCATCCCATTCGGAGTCATCCTATGATTGTGAAAAGGTTATCACATTACTTTAACTGATTGTTGTTTAATGTTTATCAAGACATTATATTGAATATTTATAGCCGTCTCCCCAAAAAAGAAAGGATACATAAACATCCGGGAAGCTGCCCTAATCTTACTTACGTAATCTTACGAATATATGTTCCTTTGATTAGCAAATTGTTACAAGGATAGACTCCGAAACACAGAACCGGTGTACATACCAATCCGACGGACGAGACTAAAGGAACATGCTTTACTCAATAATATACAGAAGAAATTGACTTGCGGCGATAAGGCTCCATCCGGGTCAAATGCAACGTGCTATCAAGTAGACCACGCCAGCTCCCTTGAAGTGTACGAGTTCCTCGCCGATGTTTGCAGGGTGAAAACCCGTTAAATGTGAAAATCTTTAAAATATCTCAGCACATTGTTTTTTCCATAAGTTGACCCCACGCACAAACCCCAACCAATTGCAAATGTCGCAGCTTTATCTTCCACCACTGATATCAGACAGAGATATTTCGAACAGGGAACATATCTAGTCGTTTTTTCAAGATGTATGTTTTCAACTACCGACAAGGATCCTGTGTCAGAAGCAAACAGGATCCGGTGCCATGAGCAACCAGGATCCGTTACTTTGCAATGCACAAACAACTTAACGCTTCTGGCAATCGGTAGATATTATTATGTATTAAATACGTCCAATGGATGTTATGGCTGAATATACATAATTCCAGACATAGCATATGCCAATAGCAGACACCATTTTTGAAATAAACACACTTTTCTAGAACTAGACGTACTTTCACGCGTCGGTGTGTAAGCAGTGCGCGTTCTTTCACATCTAAAACACTGATTTATAACCCCTTCTTCATGAATTCAGACACACAATTGCATCTAGTGTTCCGTGGGTATGATCATTTTTAAAAAGTGTCTTATTGTAAAGTAATATTAAATATCTTATATATTAAATATCTTATATATTAAAACAATTTACGTGTTTTTACCCGCCAGGTTTCTTTACATGAGTAACCAGGATCAAGGTAACGCTGTTTTGAGCAACCAGGGTCCGTTACGTCTGTCCAACGTGAATATAAACCATTGCTTTTCAACATATTGCTTTTCCAGGTCCGTAGCTGCACTGGGGTATTTGCCTTGGTTGCATTTTGGGAATGTACATACTTTACATAAAAAACAACTATATACTAGTATATAAGGACCCTGGGGGAAATGCAACACATTGAAGGAAATTAAAACAAAATCTAGAATGGATAGGGAGGTTAATGCCACCGGACACCAACATAAGGGATATGCCTCGGTTAAATTTCAGGGCTGGTTACGGGCCTGTTTTCATTTAAAATTACTTTACAAATCATTGAACTTGATTAAAGAAAATTGAAGATTTAAATAAGTAAACTTAGGAAAAGCTAATTACTACTATTTGAACTTAATTGTTATACTAAAAGTTTCGGTTTTTAGTTAACACTTACCCTGTCATACAGACGGAAGCTGACATCTTTCAAATTTTCTTTGATTTTGAAATTTTATCAATCAGAATATTAATGTTCAGATTGCCAATTCATACAATTGTGTTGCATTTGTTGTTTGTTTCGTGAAAACATCAATATTGGGGCCCTCCCCGAAACATTGGGGTGTGGGGGGCCTCCGGCTCTTACACCTACTGTTTATGAGTCTATGTAGAAACTCTCTCTCTCTCAATGCCTTCCATCCCCCTCCTTCCTTCCCACACTCTCTCTCCCCCTTTTCTAACTCTTTTCCCTCCCTCCCGCCCTCTCGCTTTCTTTTTTTCTCTGTATGTCTCTTTCTCTCTGTGTGTGTCTTTCTCTTTCTCTCTTTCCTTATCCCTCTTTTTGACTCTCTATGTCTCTCTCTGTCTCTGTGTCTCTGTGTGTCTTTCTGTGTCTCTCTATCCATTTTATTTTCAATTTCAAAATTTCAATTCATGCATAAATTAAGAGGAATTTATTAAAACTATGTTGATTTATAATCTACTAATATGTGTAAACCATGCATGCATAACTTCACATAACAAATACTATATCTCCATATTTACCATTATTTACGAGCCTCTACCAATATTCCAATTTTGATAAACAATGTCTCCCTTGTGTTTTGTTTCAATATACAGTACACACGTACACACAAATAAAAATGGAGGATTATTAGGTCTTTCTACTGAAGATTGGTCTCATCAGTTCGGTGGTAAAATGCCGCCTGCTAAAATCCACTTTTATACCCGTTATAAGACCAGTGTTCGATTCACAAAGTACCTGAAGCGTCTCATATAGTACCGCCTTATCTCATTAATATTCAGTGAATTTAGGTAGTGCGCATGTTGTATATATGAACCCACACGTATACAGTAATCACTTAGAACAAATGCGTAATGACCGTTACATTTGTTCAGTTCTAGTGTGCCTTTTATCGGGATGTGTAGCTTTAAGCATGTTTTGTTTTACAATTGGATTGTTGTTAATATAATATGTGTTGATCATATTAAAACCTTCCAACATGGAGTGCGTGTTCCAGTGGTAGAGCGTTGGACTCCAGATCGAAAGGTAGTGGGTTCGATTCTCGCCGTGGCTCTGCTGTTTTTCCTTGAGCAAGATGATGTAGCCACATTGCTTAATGTGTCTACATTGCTTAATGTATCCACGCTACTCGATGAGTGGCATCCTTCTAGTAGGGCTATTCGGCGAGAGGAAGTTGTGTTAGCCCGGTGCACAATAAGGCATACCCGTGATGTTTATTCATATGTATTGCAAGGTGAGCTCTTGCCAGAGTGCATACCCTGTTTTTCAACGTTAACATTAATTATGTCTTAAACGAACATTTTGATGAGGGGATTACAGTGTGTAATTATATGTTTTTTCTCCTCTGTGTTTGTTCCTTCCCAATAAAATGTAACGATTTGGGAATATCAGATGAATACCATGGGACTCTGAAATAGGGGTCAAAAGTTCAAATACACAAATGTCCTAAACATTTCTTATTCATTTACAGTGTCATACATGTATGCAGGAAATCAGTAATAGTATTATTTCTGATCTGAGTAACAAAGACCAATTAAAACAATTACATGTAAAATGAATATAGGGTTAAAGGAAACTGACATGTGTGAAGAAAACGTTATTATAGTTTTGCGCGCAATATTTATAATTTATGTATCGATGTACCATTCATACAACCATTACGGTATGAATAATTGATTTAAAACAATGATTAAAATAAAAGGTGTCTTTTGTTGATATATTTTACTACAGTGAACATGATAACGGTTTTTCAGACTTTTCCCAAAATCATAAATCATTTTTATTAGTGTATACTACGAACGAAGCAAACTGACTCTATGAACACAGTTGTCAAATGCTGAATCCCAGAATGTATTACACTTGTCTCAATAAAATATATTTTGTGGAATCAGAACGAAGCTGTTATCTATCAGAAATATTGTTGACTGTGGTCCTTGAATGCTACATTTTCTGTTCGATTTATATATTTACTCATACTGTCACAATATTGTTGTTTGTGTTGTTTGTGCCGTGGGGCGACCATCGAAACTCTCCCCATCCACACAATCAATATTGTTATATTTACATTCCACAGGGATTGCATTGCATTCACAGATCCAGATGTTCTTAAACACATGTATGTGGTTGACTGTGGTCATTGAATGTTACATTTCCTGTTCAACTTTTAGATCTACTTATCCTCTATGATATACTGTACACGGGTATGTGCTAGTTTTGAGGAATGTTACGATTTAATATCGGGTAAGGGCTTATCCGACCTATTTAAGTATATAATAAGCTACTGAAAACCTAAAATTAAAATGTGTCTTACAATTAAAGTTAACCTTAAATTTGAATTTGTCTTACAATTAAATTTAAGTTAATTTCAAATTGTTTCTTCAGTTGAGAAAACGTGTTTCGGCAAACCAATTTCAATTAAGTAGAATCGTAACTTTAAATAAAATATATAAAATAAAAAAAATATTATGTAATAATCACTTTTCTATCATTTGGCATCAATTTTACATGAATTGTTTGCTTAACAAAGCTAATATATCTGATAATAACGCTTCTTTTCTTGATTTAGATCTCTCGATTGAAAATGGTGAAATAATTAGCAAAATCTATGACAAGAGAGATGATTTTAATTTTGACATTGTTTATTATCCCCACTTGGATGGGGATGTTCCCCGAGAAACTTCTTATGGGGTGTATGTGTCTCAAATTATTCGATTTTCAAGAGCTTGTACTCGAGTTGAGGACTTTAATAATCGTAATCTTTTTATAACTAAACAGCTACTCAATCAGGGTTACCGTTACCATAAACTTCGTAAAACCTTTGCAAAATGTTAATATTATAACCCTGATATATTTTCCAAATATAAAAGTAATTTAAGGACTCTTCTGCGACAAGGACTATCACAACCTGACTTCTATGGTGATGTGATTTATAAACTTCGTAAGATTCTTGGTCATGATCACTTTCATACTATCTTTGTTAAACTTGTTAACAAGTTTATCAAAAGAGGTTATGACCCTATCATTTTGCAACGTACTGCATGCTTGGTGGTGGACCCTTTTACAGTTCGCCACTATGCTTTCCTCTTTAATTGTACGATGACCGGACAGGCTATGGACCCTATGATGACGCCTACCTAAAGCCTATTGGGACGGTGGCGTTTGATGTTTGTCCATGATCTTTCTTGTCGTGCCCTTAATGATTTATTCTCTTACTGCTCTGGCTTCTGCCAAGTCATTGAGTACCTTCATTGTGGCTTTCTAGGCTATTGTTTTTTGTATTATATTTACACGAGCATATTTGTGTTTTACTTATATTGCCTATTGATGCTGCCTTGTTGGTTAGAGATTAGATCATGGCGGGGATTTCTTTATTTACACTGTCCTGTTTTAATGGGATGACAGTAGGGTAAGTGTGAGGTTTGGTGCACCCTAGAACCGGTTTAAACCCCCAGTGGCTTATTTTGCCACTGACCGTTCCAAGGCGGTAGCCCTATTGTCATTCCTTTTGTGTTTGTGTTGTATTTTGCATTTAATATTGCCTTTGCCTTCTTGTTTGTCTGTTTGCGTGTTTGTTTCTGTGTTTTATGGTTGACTGCCCTCCTTGAATGCTACTTTCCCTGTCCGATCTTTTTGTATTTCTTCCTATACTCGAACTACGTTTATTACCATGTGTCGGTTATTTATGTTTAAAGCTAAACATATACTATTATGTACTAAACGAAGTGTGATACGTATATTTAAAAGTATTACCTGTCTCTTTAAAAACACTAATAATTTAACATAACAATATATTTTAGTATAACATACGCATATATACCAATATAGATATAAACCATACCTTTGAGTTTGTTAAGGTTAATGCACACATAAGTAATACATCTGCATAGCAACACCAAATGCTCAAATAATTCCAGTATGTAAGGATAGGTGTACTATTTCATTAGTATTAATGGACGAGGAAGTAGTCAGGTTAATATAAACAGTTGAAAAAGAAGTGAAATCTTAGTTGTATAAGCGTCTGTATGTGTTTGCGAACATTATATACCGTTATATCGTATTGAATTAATCAAATGAGATATTAAATAAAATAACTCACCAAATAACGGCAGAATTACACTACAAAACCGTTTATCAAAACTCTATCCAGGTGTTCAGGTCATATACTAATGTATATGTATCGATTATAAATATCTCTTTTTTTACGGGATCATAAAATATCCGTGATTAAATATGCGTAAAATTGATTATAAGTTGGAAACTCTTAAATAAACACTTCATTTTTGGGCGGTTTGGCCTTACTAGTTAAAGCCGTTTATATTGTATCTTTAGAGTTGCATTGTCAAATATGTAAGTTATATTTTGTACCTCGTCCATCGTCAGCAGGTTTAGAAACAGTGTGCATTTGTTGTATAATTTGGCTGTTGTTGTCGGCATACCTACTTACTATACTTCAAATGCAACTATCCATTGTTTTCAAGCAACTGTTTACGATTTTATAGTTTATTCTTTAAATAATGGGCAAATGCTTACACATACGGGATGGTTCGTCTAAGCTGTTCTTGTTAATAGCTGGTGCACACAATCGGAAACCAAGGGACGGAATGACAACTATGTTTGATTTAAACATATTTTATTACCAATAATTTTACATGCAGGATAATATCCACATATATACAATAGAAATAGTATAATGACAAATGGGTCGGGTAACAAGTTCAACCAACATTAGTTTAAACCCTTCCCAGTTAACATTTTGAAATTGCAAATGCATATGGCTGTATGTTTAACAAGAAGGTGTCCACACTAATTGAATGCAATCTGCAAGGTAATGTCACAGTCAGTCACCCACATTTTGTTAAGATTAAATGAATAATCCACTTTATGTTAAGATTAAATGAATATTCAGCATATGGTGACGTCTACCTAAATTCTCAAAGGACGATAACGTTTGATGTTTATCTCAAATAGTTTCTTGTCGAGCCTTTAATGTGTTTTCTCTTGTTGCTCTGGCTTCAGTCACTTGCTTTGTGACTTTCTATTGTTCGGAACGCTTGTTTAAGCCAAAGATGTTTGGGACCTTTCAGACAAAATTCAATTGTAACTAAATACGCTGTATATCTGATTCAATGAAAGAGACATTTTGAGTGTTAAAAAAAACAACCTAACTATTAAAAATCGGTTGAGAAATAAAATAAAAAATACTTGCAAAATGTATTATTAATAGGGCATTTTCAATGCAAATTTCTGCTGCATTGAACATTAGAAAATATTTATTAATATAAGGTTTTAGATTATTTTTTATCTAAAACCATTTTGATTTGTTTGGCAAACGTAAATTAAAGGTGTTTTTATTTATCACTAAAATATCAGTTCCAATGATATACAATGTATGACCATATTGTTAAATTACTCATGTAATTGCTGACTAACCTTCGGCAGGGACTGGCGCCCCATACAATAGTCTTTTTTTTTCCTTTTACAATCATATACACATGAACATCTATGTGTTATACTTAAATTGCCTATTAATGCTGCCATGTTTGTTGGAGAATATACATATGAACATCTATGTGTTATACTTAAATTGCCTACTAATGCTGCCATGTTTGTTAGAGAATATAACCTGTTCCGTTTTATTGTTATGACAAAAGGGCAAGAGAGAAATTTGATACATCATAACAAGAGGCCCATGGGAGCATGTATCGATCTACTGGCTATAAGGTGTACATTACCAAATATTGAAAAAGGGTCATAACTCCGGTGTTACTGGTTCGTTCTGGCTGGTTCCCATAATAACTCGTTCGAACTTTCATTGATATCAACAATCTGACTAATTTTGGGAAAGATCGAATACGTTCATTTTGAACGCGCTAGAGTGTTCACAAGATTGAAAATGTTTATTTTACAATAATTCAAGGGACATAACTCTATTGTTCCTGGTTTTCAAACTTGCCCAAACGTTTATTAATATCAACAATCTGTTAAAGTTTGGTAAAGATCAATGAATGAATGAATGAATGAATGAATGAATGAATGATGTTTTACGGCACGTCGACAGACACATAATATAGGTTATTGAATTTGTATGGCTAAATATTACTTGGAACGAGTTGTTTTAGCAAAGGATGACGAGCTTGCGAGTCGTCCTGCGCCAAAGGAACGAGTTCCAAGTAATATTTAGCCATACAAATTCAATAACCTTTTTATTGTATACTTTCATATTGTTTTCGATCAATGCTAATTGTATGACTATTACTTTTCATTATATTTGTGTTATTTTTATATCTTTCGATGGAATTCCTATAATGTCATTCAGTTTCACTTTGTGTGGATGATTCTTTTGCGCGAAATCGACGTCGACGTCGGATGACGTCATTAAAAACGTCAAGCGATTTTCTAACGTTTGTTTGCCATTCGATAACGTCAAAAATAGTGGGTGAGTGACCATTTCAATTATTTTATCAATTTCTGCAACAAAAGGTTGAACAAAAACACGTCGTTTTTTGTGTTGACACTATAGGCAGGATTCCGCTGAAAGTAGTTCCTTATTTCTTTTTCGCGGCTCTTAGCAAGCGCGAGAAAAAGTTCCGGTGCAATATCAATGCGTGCAATATCGTAGAATATTGCACACTTAGCTCAATGCAAACAAAACGGGACAATATGAAAGTATACAATATTGTGCGCAAAAACCGATGAATCATGAAGGAATGAAGCAGTAATTAATAATAATGTAAACGTATAAAGATAAAACTATCTACAAATAAGGGATGATATGGTAGCAATATAAACTATGTCTATATGTAAATCAACAAATGCTAACTATGTATAAATGTAAATCAACAAATGCCCGCCAACGGTCTTGGAAACAAGTTAATATATATAGGAAAATATTATATTGATTTATAAAGTCAGATTTATTTAAGGAAATCTAAAACAAGACTAAAATTTATAGTTTCAAATAACTCTTTCAAAGTATTAACTGTGTAGTATCTTTGTCGCATAGGACAAAATGCAAAATGAAGGTGCCAGGGTGTTCACAAGGCTGAACATGTATTTATCAATAATTGAAGGGCATATAACTCTGGTGTTCCTGGTGTGATATAGCGGGTTTCAAACTCGTCTGAGCTGTCAATAATCAATAATCTTGTTTGGCAAAGATCAAATATACTCAGCAAAAATAAAAAGTATCCACTTTGCTTTCCTGCAAAACATGAGACTGTAAGAAAGAACTAACAATTGTAGCACGATTTTCTTTTAGGAACATCTTTGAAGTTCACACAAAATGTCATCGAAATATACCGAATAATAAAGAAATGAATCACAGTTTAATAATAAAGGTGTGAAAACGAAATTAACCAAACTTAACAGATGTAAAGATTAACGACAATAGCTCAGATTTAGCAGTCTAAGTCCATTCCAATACACAGAAAAATATTCAAAACCTCGCAAATATCTCATGTGTCCACCGTTACACCGAATACACTCAAGAATGCGACGTAACGACTGACGAAGTATGAAGTTAATGCATTCCATCCGCGGACAAGTGCTGCTGCAAATTCCTGAACACTTTGGATAGGGTCATCCTGACGTACACGACGTCCCAAGTATGCTCGATGCTTCGTTAGTCGTTACGTCAGAAGCATGCGACGTCACCAATCTCATTAAAATCAGATCCAAAATATTTGCTCCACTACTTTCCGCTATTTAATCTAATTAAAATCAGATCCAAAATATTCGCTCCACTACTTTCAGCTAAATAGCGGAAAGTAGTGGAGCACATATTTTGGATCTGATTTTAATGAGATTGGCGGCGTCACATTTTTGAGTGTTTCCATAAAATTACTCCAGCGTGAATCCCGGTGGAATTGTATTAAGCATACACAGGAACGTTGCAAATAGTCAAGGCTGAGTGATAAAACTGTGCATGCTTTGGTAAACTGACTTAACAGTTCTTATCCAGATTTAACATGTCGCAAATCTTGTTAATTTCAGTTGTTAATTTAGTTTAACAACATCATTTACCACGATAACATAAGGGTTTAGACAACTTGTATTACACACGCAACAGTATTCGAAATGCTGCAATTGCTGTATATATTTGTTATAGTTATATAGATTTCCATGGACATCCAACGTTTAATGATTGTAGTTTGAGTTTATTTGCAGATTTACGTACACTTCCGTGGTGTCTTTTATTCCTGATGCATTGTCTGAAAGAACAAATAATACAAACTCATGTAAATTAAATCTTTATTTAAGACCCAATATGATTTTACAAAGTCACTAAGTATGGAGTTTTTGAATGAGGTGTAAAAAACTAAATCTCGCATTCTGCAACGATGCCTTCAAGACGAAAATTTGCTAAAACAGCCTATGTTGAATTAAATTTATTTCAACCTATAATACATAACGTCGATCAAATGTGTTCCGGTAATGTTATCAAGTTGCAACGATGACCATTTACTGTGAAGTTTTAACGAGTAAACATTGCAATGGTAAGCAAAAATAAATGCTGAATTCTCACGTACCGCACACCTTCAATGGAATAACGTGTATTATAAAAATGTTATATTTATACCAGTTTGTATATGTTAATTTATATACAGATTTGCAAACCAAACCAAAGATATTAAATTACCAAATCAACAATACATTACTGACATTTCTCAAAGCTTATCACTGCGATCGAATGATTTGTTTTGTCACGAAAACACAAACTACAAGTTATATCATTACATTTGAACATTCGTTTAAATTTGATTTTTTTTTAGATTTCTTCAATACAATGTCTATGCTTTGTTTCCGATCGCCGTTATCGCAAATGTGTTTGCAACAGAATGTTCCCATTACATCATGTGTCAAGACTTAGTGTAAAACCAACATATACTTGTTTTCGTGTATAATGATCGAATAACGTACTCTACATTAAAACAAAAGTCACACATTTGTCAAATAACACAAGTCAGCTTAAGGCGACTTCCAAATTGTTGGAAATCCATGAAATAACGCTAATACTAATCATTTGTAATACCATTTTTTGACGTAATTAGCTTGTCAAAATACAAGAATTATTTAAGGTAATGAGATAAATTCATTAACAAATTAGTGCAAACATTAACTGACCCTATCTTTAAAGGGACACATGGTAATCTTGCAGTGGTTACGTAGCACTTGAATTAGCGTCTTGATTTATTTATCCAATAACATTTTGACTTTAAACCTGCTTGCATGTTATTAAATACAATTTAGATTTTTCCTTTTTAGCCTTATTCTACAATGCTGTAGGTTTAACTATAGTATTGGTGCAATATAATCACCAGTTACTAATATGCAAAAAACAAAATGCTTTATACTTAATAATGTTAATGACTGCACAAATGAAAGATATGCAGAAAAAAAAAATAACGGGTCACCGTGAGCATTTAAAAAATGACTGCCGTGTGTCCCTTTACATTATTATCATTTAGTGTTTCAAAATTAACATTATGTGTTTCGAGTTTGCAATGTTTACCTAGACTGGAGGTATTAAGGTCTAGGTATCCATGTTCTTTTAAGTTCGTAGAAGTTGTTGATTCATAAAGAGCTTCTGCATCTCTAAAATAATACAAGACATAGGCATTGCTTTAATTAGAAAGAATACACAATATAAATAGTATTTTTATCAAATTTAATGTTCTAACAGGATGTTATATTATGTTTCAAAATTGCTAAATGTTACATTGTTCGAATTATTACAATAAATTTACTTTACCATACATAACTCTCGTTCATGGCATATACTTTCCCCAATACTTATATATGCCCTATGATGTTTTCACAGCAAAATTACATACAAAAAGAGGAGATAACAAACAAGAGAAAACAGTAGCATATTGGACAATATTAAGATAATATGGAATGTATGGAATGTATGGAATGGAACACCTCTCACCATACCTAGTGCCGTCATAGGACAATTGATACATACTGTAACTTCGTACTTAAAGTATACTTTCTAAGGATGTGTGTGGGAGACAGACAGACATACAGGCAGGCAGACAGGCAACAGACAGACAGGCAGACAGGCAGGAGGCAGACAGACAGACAGACAGACATATTCATTAATGTTTATCATACCTGTTGGTCGATTCTGACACTACTCCATTTACATTGTTGTCTAAAAATAAAGGTTACAGTAATACAATATAAAACGTTGTTTGATAATAACATTATAGTTGCAAACATAAATATGCCAACACGTCATCGACTACCACCATATAGCGGATGCATTATTGTGGTATAAGTAACTGCCAACATCAATATAAGGATGTTTATACATGTTCTTTACAGAAACCTGTATCAACATATGCACTCACATATAATGTGACTGAGTTGGTTAACTAGTCATGTACATTCCAGTATGGCAGCACTATAAAGTGGGGGTTAACTCATGCTATTCGTAGACACCGTCGTGATTTGACTGAACGATTGTTAAAAGCGATGGTTAACCTTATGATGAGGTAACGGCAAAATATATGTATTTAATCTATAAAAATGTATGCATTATCAGTATCTGAATTGATATAGACATACTCATGTAGAGCCTACAGAAGCCATTACACGTTTGTTTTGGGATTGCACTTTTTACAAACTGCCAATACACAGCAGTAAATGAACAAACGTGTGAATGACAATTCCTAACCCAAAGCTAATAATCTGTAAGCAACAAACAAAAGAAGAAAGTAGCGGCATCGAGTCTGTGTTATGAAAGGTTATATATAATGTAAGAGCCATTTAGCACCGCAATGAGCGGTTTTCATATTCACGAATATTAGGCTCAATTATCTCATTGGACTGGCTGTAAATGAGGATTGGGTATATCGAATTATCTAGGGGCCAGACATGGTTAGTTACCGAAACATTCAACGCATTGTAGAAATAACATGTCCATATAATTATTTTAAAATAATAACACAACTGTGTTAAGAATTATAAACGTTTACCGGAGCTAATTGTATGAATTTCCAAATAAACGTGCTCTCTTAAATTCACAGGAACTGTAACAGTTGATGCATATAAAACCCCTGCAGCTCTGAAATTTTAATAACATAGATTATATCAAACATTACTACTAACTATATTAAAATGTTGTTTCTAAGACAGGATTTTTTATAGGCCAATCTATAATAGTCAGAGACTTGTGCAGATCATTTTCTCTAAATAGTGTTGTCTATAATCTGAAAAGACATAGAGCAGAGACATGGTACAATAGAGAACAAAATGGGAGAAGTACCCCTGAGCAGAGAAAACAGTTAAACTTAGTAATGTTTCAATGGAATACGGATGTGCCTCTTTGTATTGGTTTCAGTATATTTCTTATGTTGCACCAAGCATTACATTGGATGATATGGTCTTATACACTAACAAATCAGCTTCACGGAATCAATAAAGTTGAACATGTAGATAAAAGTTTGTCATTCTCACATATCTGTAGGAAAAAGCTTAGTACTCAAATATATGTACATGTAGCTGTGTATGAAATTTGGACAGTCTTTATCTATTTATCTTTATCTAAAGCAGATAAACATGCACTTAATGCTTGGATGAAAACTGTTTCAGAAATTGTTGAATTACGTATTTTATTTTACGAATCAAATCCATCCCTGCTTCCACGGACTTCCACTTACAATTTACGACACCTTAAGAAGGGTATTCCGAATGTACATACTAAATTTGCTCTAGTTCCAGCAGACAAAGCTTCCAACAATATAATTATTGTCTGACGACTACATTATATCCATACTTTGAATGCTGAGCTAGCGAGCACTTCTGCTTATCAAAATACACCTCTGCTGGAGACGGACATTGTTTCCCAGCAGTTGACCATTATGGAGACTATAAAGGTTTCTGTAATTAGTAAGCAGACGAAGCTCCCTACAATGTACTGGATACCCAAACTTCACAAAATTCCTTACAAAGCACGTTTTATCGCTAATTCTAGTACATGTACCACGACCAATATATCAAAACTATTGACTTCCTGACTTTCCGCGATTAAAGAATATATTGTGAAATATTGCGGAAAGGCCTTCGAGAACTCAGGAATCAATCTGTTTTGGTCTATCAAAAACTATGGAGAAGTTCTTGACAAACTACGGTGTAATCATTTGCATGCCTCTTCTCTAAGCACCTACGACTTTTCTACACTGTATACTACACTACCACATAATCTTATTAAAGTAAAATTGCTTCAGCTTATTCAGA
Source organism: Cyrtodaria siliqua (assembly GCA_037043455.1). Taxonomy (NCBI): domain Eukaryota; kingdom Metazoa; phylum Mollusca; class Bivalvia; order Adapedonta; family Hiatellidae; genus Cyrtodaria; species Cyrtodaria siliqua. Next base: position 259,930 of record JAWPHD010002116.1, on the reverse strand, counting down.
AGACATTTGCTAGAGAAGGTACAACTTTTCTAGCTTGTAATAATGTCAGGGCTTTCTTTACTAACGCCCCCATTGATAAGTATAATATGTGGACTTGTACTGATGTTTGTAGAGCCTTATCGTTTCTTCTGGATAACATCTTTATAAGATACGGTAAAACTAACTGTGCGCCACTTGTTGCAGATTTGTTTTTGTACTGCTATGAAAGAGATTTTATGTTGAGTTTGTCACCTGCTAGCCAGTGTGAAATTATTGATGCCTTTAATAATATATCTCGGTATCTTGATGACATACTCAATATTGATAATCCGTTCTTTGCTCATATGGTTACTAACATTTATCCACCAGAACTCATGTTGAATAAAGCCAACAGTTCGGATACAGTAGCAGCATTTCTCATCTTCATCTCTCGATCTCAAATGATTGTATTCATACTAAAATCTATGATAAGAGAGATGATTTCAATTTTAAAAATCGTTAACTATCCACACCTGGATGGAGATGTACCTCGTGCTACCTCTTATGGGGTGTATATCTCCCAGCTCATTTGATTTGCTAGAGCTTGTAATGATGTTATAGATTTCAATGATCGAAATCAAGTTATTACAAGTAAACTTCTTCAGCAGGGTTTTCGTTATCACAAACTACGTAGATCTTTCTCTAATTCCTACCGCCGCAACGAGGGCCTGCTGGAAAAGTACAACATCAACCTTAAAACACTTCTGCGACTAGGCATATCCCAACCCTCATTTTATGGAGATGTGATCTATAAACTTCGAAAGTTAAAGGGTCTGACGGGTTTCCTGACCGCTTAACAAATTTAATCAGGAAGTTCGTCAGAAAAGGATATAACCCTTTGGTTTTACAGCGCACTGCATGTTTAGTGATTGACCCCTCTACAGTCAGTCATTACGCTTCACTTTTCACTTGTGCGATGACAGGACTACCTCTTGGGACTCTATGATTGTACCTACTGAAACCCCAACTAAGGGAGGTGGGTGCATGAGATTTCGTCCCTTGGGTTTTCTGGTCGTACCCTAGATTGGTTTTCTCCTTAGCTGCAACTACTATGGTTGTTCAGTACGATTCTGGATACATCCTGAGATGTTTATTATTTTGTATGTGTATCTTTAGTTAGTTTCTCTGGTATGGACTTTATTGATAGAGATTTCCTCTTGATGGGATGTAGTTTTGTTTACACTGTCTTGTCTATTTGGGCGCTGAAGACAGGATAATAGCGAGGATTATGCGCATATAAAATCGATTCAAGCTAACCAGTAGGCCTTATTGCCTACTGACCGTTCCAAGTCGGTAAACCTGTCTTCACCACCCTTTCTGTTGTTTTTTGTCTCGTTCATTGTAGTTTCAAGTCCTTGTTTGCAGTACAGTGCGGACCTACGATGACATTGCGTTCGGACGCTGTGGTTTCTATAGGACCCTATATATCATTTAGTACGTGAACTTTTCAAAATCACAGACTCAATACAGGTTAAAAAACTAACATCACTATCCTTTCATAGTGACCTACCTTTATAGTAGAGCAACAATGAGCTGAAAAGATGCATATTTCAAGGGGGTTGCCGGACACGAAGTATAAAAAGCACTGTCATATATCAAAATGTTCAGCATGGTATGACGTTTTTGGGACTACTGGCATAAATACTGAGATGTTGGTACAAACTTCGCAATTCAAGATGGCGTCTAAGATGGCCGTTTTTGTTTGGAAAACCTGATATAAAACTGAACAATGAATTTAGGGATTGTTTTTACCTCAAAACTCAGTAAATGGGTATACAACTAATTGATCATTTCATAGAAGCTAAATTAAATTTTAAAAATGTTCAGATTTTGATAAATTAGGGGTCAAAATCTAGATCAAAATGTCAACTTAGTGCAAACAAAGGCAAACAAAGGCAATTAACAAATGTTAGTATTGAGACAACAATGTTTTGAATAACACACATTATTATACATCAAAACAAGTGTAAGGAGTTCTTTACGTAACTAAATTTAAATTTGACCTAAGTTAAGGACATGCAGAGATATCCTAGATGGCTTCCAAGATGACGCCAAATTACAAGTATTTATTAATTACGAAAACTGTTCAAAAATAATAATTTAAGGTATTTTATTTTTAAAAGAAATATCCTTAAATATAAAATGGTGTTTGTTAAACTTTAAGTGAGCGTGTATGGATTATAAAAAGGGTCAACACCAAGGTCAAAGGGTAATTTGAGTGCAAAAATGCACTTTTATAGAATAAACCCTTTGCATCACAAATTGTTTATATACATATCTTTTAAATATTAGGATTGTTTTAATAATGTAACAGAGCTGTAGAAAATTTTTGACGGCAGTGAGTATTTACTCATCAGATTCAAAATGAACAAGTAACTCGTTCAGAGTAAACATTTGCTTTAAAAATTTCATTGTTCTACAATGAATGTGAATTAGTACATTTTAAAATAAACAGCTATTCAGATTAAATGGAAGTTAAGTAAACACAAAAGAAACGGTGTATGACCTTAATATTATACACATGCTTGGAACAATTTCCATCATGTAAATATGGAATAAACTTATCCACAGGACAATATATACAATATAATACTCATGGTTTTTAAAAGTTATGAGTTTTTGTAGTATAAAGTTAATGTGTAATGATATTCACAATTTTAGAAAAAGTATGAGTAAAATATTCAAAAAATCAGTTTATCTACAGCTCTGAATTATAAAGAACCTCGTTTTGAAATCGGGGGAATTTCCGGTGTCGTTGTTAGGAAAACATTGTCATATGAATAGCACAAAACATTTGACGTACCAGGGCGACAAAAGTCGCCTTCGGCAGTCTGCCTAGCAGTCGACAAAAGTCGCCTTCGGCAGCGAAAGGGTTAACGCTTACCAATGTTAACAATAAGGGAGTAAGAGAACAACAACCTAATTAACATTGATGCTGCTTATGGCATAGGCATGATAGGTCTACGTTTCCTTAACGTTTCGGTCTATGAAAGAAGATGAACTTGCTGGTGATAGACATATTTTATATATGGCTGCGTTCCTGATTTAACACTGACAAAGGAAACTTGCCTCACATTTCTTGACGTGGACTTACTAACAAAAAGCATTAGAAGATGTTCGGGCAAGAAAGATAAATTGAAAATTGGAGAGCAGTGATAATATATTAACGAATTACTTCATAAATTCTGAATAAATTCAAAACATGGAATGACAAACGACAACATTTCTTTTCCCATAGCATTTGCTGTAAGATTGGCAGGCTTCAGAGACAATTTCTCCACAAACTTTCAGGAAAAGTCAGTAACCGGTTGTCTCATCTTGAATCATCTGTTTTTTCTCTACTTGACGAGTCGTGAAATATCACTCATCTTCAGATTTATAGCATGGTAGACTTGCAACTAGAGGACCTGGGTTCAAGTCTCATCGGTGCCATCGAGTTTAGTCAGTGTGTTTTGGATAAGATATTTTCCCTTAGCATTATCCGTCAAATATAAATATGCGCTAATGACGTCATGTCCGCATAAACAACTTTTTCAAACCCGCTGCGGTTAAATTCAGTTTTCTTCTAGTAGACGTCGTAACGTTGAAAAGCAGACGACACAAATATTACCATTGAAAAGAGCAACTGACGGTGCGTTGATCGATGCACAAGATATTCAGAACTTTTCAAGAAAATGGCTGATAATAAAGTTGCGCTTTTTCGGAAGCAAAGTGAGGCTAAATATTGCAGCGCCCAGACAATGCTGACAGAAAATCGTGAGTATGAACTTAATCAAAGTAAGGCCATGAATAAAAAGCATAAGGCTACGGAAAGGGACGAGATGGCGCTTACGGAAACAGGAGGTGGCATAAAACTCTCGTTGAATACAGAAACCTATCAAATGCTAAATATGGCAGCTGAAGAGTTTTACGGCTCAGATAACTTTCCTAACTGTTGTAGCATTATTCCAGTGTTCGACAAAAAGTGAGTTCTTGTGGAGACGAATTTAAAGTCACGTCAAGTTCGTTGTACACATTCAATATGTACCACACGAAAAGGACATGTCTGATGAATGGTAAAAGGGCTACCAGAAATGTTGAGCTGCATAGAATAGGGACTTCATGTAGGAAACAGTTCACTCAGCGAGATAAATGAGTCTTTCAAACATATGATCGAACAGTACTATGATTCCAGTGAGGGTGACAATTGGAATAAACAATGTGCCTTTGCCGTGGAAAATAGTGACAGCGTGAACGACAAAAATGAGTCTTAAAGTCGATCACACCCAAGAAACGGGAAATAATTGCAGCGTAAGTAAAGAGAGTACAAATAGTGGTCACACGCAAGAAGCGGAAAATAATGGCAGCGTGAGTAACGAGAGTACAAAAAGTGATAACATGCAAGAAACGGTGAGTTTCGTAAATGTATTAGACAGTTCAAGCATCTCTGATCATCCAAAAGGGACCCCATCTGATATGAACGATATACTTATACAGATGTTCGAGTCGATACAAGAAAACATCCACAACTTACAAGAAGGCTTGCACCAACACGTCCAAACAACAGAAAACCACTTCGGACAGTTGAAAGATGAGATTCATAATATCAAAAAACAAATTTCCCAAACAGCAGCAGAACAAATAGGCAAATTGAAAACTTGTGCGATAAAGCAACTGAAGTAAAAGTAAGTAAATGTAGAACATGCCAAAGAAACCCTTCTGCGAAGGCTACAGTCAATAAGTGACACACTGAAGACTGTCCAGGAGCGTCCACAGAAAGAGAACAGACAGGTAATTGAACAGTCTCCATACTAAAATACCCAAACAATGAACTCACAACAACAACAAAGAAATAGATCTTCACCAGCAGTTGAATCCAGAAGTAGGCCTAAAGGGGAACAGAGAAACGACAATAAGCAACAGGCAACTCTATTGATCGGCAGTTCAATTATTAAAGGCATAAATACCAACGGACTGAAACAGGATGTTCACGTTAGCACAAATAGAGGCGCCGTAATCAAGGATTTATCCAGAAAACTAAGAAATACAGACATGACAAAATATAAACATGTACTCCTGTATGTTGGTGGTAACGATGCAGCAGACGCCAAGTCGCGAGAAGATATGGGCAATGACTTTCATATGATGATTAAGTTTTTGAAGCAGAAAGGAGTCGCTGTTTCTCTGTGCACTATATGCACGCGAAACGACGTGGTTGTGAATGCACCGAATGACGTCATCAAACAGGCAGCTGATTCGAATAGTGTGAAGTGTATAAACGTCTATTGTCGTTTATATTTGGTGATGGGAACAAAGTTAGCAACTTATTCGCACGTGATGGCATTCACCTATCGCCTAGCGATACAAGAATGCTGTTGAAAGCCATAAACAGACATGTGCCGATTATAAGAGAGAGTACATTCGAGCAACAGCCACAATATCATCATCAGCAACAACAACAACACAGACCACAACTTGGGACTCGCTCTACGTACAGACAGACGCACGGGGACTTAAGCGCGAGACATACGTACGGTACGGGGCCTTTAGTACAAAACAGACGCAAGGGGATTTCAGAGCGAGACGGAACTAATTGAGCGATTGTAGCGGATACGGAAACAGACGTGATTATTACTAGGAAACTGCGGGCAATGCATTAACAGCAACAACTCTTTTAAACAGATTTTAATTATTAACCAGTGTGTGAAAGTTGTGAAACTGGCTGTGTTTGTGAAACAAAAACTGACTTATTACTGAACACCGACACACTATCATCGAACATTGAAACGACAGCAAATATAGAGGTAGTTAATGCCCCTTTACCTGACATTTGTTTACATAATTCAAGCGTGCAAAACACAGATTCTGGTATTTATGGTAGTATTGCATCAGGTATTTCCGTAAATGATGAAGAAGTTAAATTTAAATTGCTTAGTTCAAAAAGGTTACAACACAGCAATGACAATTAAAACAATACGGATATAAACACATCTACAAGTATATCGAAACTTGCATTTGAATATCGTGGACTACATGTATTAGACACATAATTCCAAAGTTAGATGATATTAACGTTTTACTTCATAATTAAAGTACTGTTTATGTTCTTGGTCTTTGTGAAACTTTTCTTGATGAAAGTACGAATGACTCTACTATCTATATAAAAAGCTACAGTTTTGAACGTAAGGACAGAAATATAGTTGATACTAATAAGTCTTCTGGAGGTGGTATTGTAATGTACAATGGTAATCATTTACGACATATCCGTAGACATGATTTAGAATCACACGAAGTAGAATTAATTTGGGTTGAGATAAGACTGAAAAATAACAAACCAATATACTCTGTTTACAAGCCACCATGGGCAAACCTCTGTATACAAGCCACCATGGTCAAACTGGCTGGATATAGTTGATGAACAAATTGAAAAGGCTTCTCTTTACAATTTTGAGCTTTATATCATGGGAGATGTGAATATAAATTTCTGTACTGAAACCAAATTAACAGCAAATCGAAAATGGTCTAATACAATTCAAATTCATGATCTCACCCAATTAATAGATACCCAAACATGGGTCACGGAACAATCTTTTTCTATAATTGACCATATATACACGAATAATGCTAAGTGTATTAAAGAATGCTTTGTTTCGCCTGTTTCAGTAAGCGATCATTATCCTATCTGTTTTACAAGAAAAAGATTATCGATCGAAACCAACATTCGAAAATAAAATATCGATCGTACAAAAACTTTCAAGAGAACGAATTTCTTAATGATATTTCTTTTGTGTTTGTTTATGTCTTATTTGGCCTTTAATTCATTTTTAAATGTGTTCTTTGTTTCTGTGTGTTTTTGTGGTTGACTGTCGTCCTTGAATGCTTCGTTTCTTGATCGATTTTTATTTTTATATCTATATTTCAATAACAATGTCTAATGTCACACATTCAAATGACAACTCGAACGTTAACTTCGAAAATTGGAATTTGGCATTTACTGAAGTGCTTGAACATGCCCCTCTGAAAAGTAAAAGAGTAAAGAGTATTAATAAACCAGACTGGCTTGGTGATGACATTCTAACAGCTCTGAATAAAAGAGATTATTTTCATTAAATTAAACATTGGGTTCAATATAAATATTGGCGTAACAAAACTAAAAATCTTATAAAAAGAGCAAAAGTGATTTCATTACAAACGCGATAGATAATGATAAAAACGATTCATATTTATGGAGAAATGTCAATGCTATAACGAGTCAGTCTAATAAATCACACTTGCCCGAATCCCTCTAATTATAGACATATTTCAATTTTACCTACGATCTCTAAACAATTTGAAAGACATCTAACGAAGCACATGTTTGCATACCTGAACAAATACAAGCTTATTCACTATTAGCAGTCTGTATTTCGACAGCACCACTCATGTCAAACTGAACTAGTAATGATTATAGATAAATGGTTAAAATGTATCGATGAAGGAGAAATTATAGGTGCTATATTCTTTGATCTACGAAAAACATTTGATTCAGTTGACCCATGCCCTTCTAATTCAAAAGATGTACACCATCCAGAAGCCAGCTAGTGTCTGCAGGGCTCCGTGCTTGGACCATACTGTTTCTGCTATTTATTAATGACTTGCCACTATATACAAATAACTGTGGAATTGATATATTTGCAGATGACACTACAATTCACACACACATGTTAATGAACTAAATCTTAAAAATAGCACTTCTGATTTTGTCAACTGGTGTAGCGATAATTCAATGATATTAAATGCCGAAAAAATATGGGGTACAAACTCATCTTACACCATTGATAGGCTAACAAAACTACAAAAGAGAGCAGCAAGAATTATATTAAATGTAGATTTCTTCACACCTACATCTTGCATGTTTAATGAGTTAAAATGGTTGCCTCGGTGTAAACGCATTGAATACTACACTTGATTGTTAACCTATAAAGCTTTAAGTGATAGCACTCCAGCATATATCAGTGAACTAATTTCAAAAGTCAGTTACGAAAATAAAATAAATCTTAGATCCGTATCAAATGAAACACTTTATGTTCCAAATTGCAAAACATCTTTTTATAAAAAATCTTTCTCAGTTACGGGTCCCAAACAATGGAATAAACTCCCTCTTGAGATCAGAAAAAGTAATTCTCAATACAACAATACAAGTTCAAAAAGTCGCCGAAGAGCTATCTTTTAGGCACAGTCGAGTGATATCTGAATTGCCCGTTTTGTTTTTTAGACAAATTGTTAGTAGTAGGTTTTGTCCATTCACCATATTATATTAACATGTTTGTTTTTGTGTAAGATTGTACATTCATAATTATTTAATCATGTCTTTTTATTTAAGGTCATAGTTAGGAACACTTAATATATATGTTGTTTCCTACTGGGACCATGTATTAGAATGGCTATTAGCCAAATATGTCATCCTCTGAAAATAAATATATTATTAAATGAGATGTTACCAAAGTATTAACTTCAATGAAACGGCTAAAATAATAAATCACAGGGGGCTTTGCATCTAAAATGCATGTAGTGTTTGACAGCTAAATTGAGTATAGCATCCAAGCACAAAACCAAGCTTAACATGGTCTGGTTGATTCTTCGAAAAAGAACACATGTTATGTCACTAAACAAATATATATTTATCCAGATTGAAAAATGATGCTGACTGCAAATTCAAAGATGAGCTTTGGAACGTTAACATCTTGTATTCTCCAAAACACTCCCGCCTTGTTGAATGAAAATCATTATATGGTCATTTGTGATGGTATTAAGGATTGTGTCTTATTGTTTTAGCAGTAAAACATAATAATGTTGTTTACACTGAAGAGGTCTTCTTTAAGAAGAAACTGACACAAGATTGCTATTGCAAATGCTTTCTAACTGAAAATAAGTATGCATACTGGTCATAATAGAAACCAGCTCATAAACTATTCAGCAAACTCACAGCCGAAAAAAAAAGTGCTTTCACACTGTATACTGTGATACACAAAGCGACACATGCAAATGTCAAAGGTCTGCATTGAGATTAATAGTGAGAGATGCACCGCAGTACTAAGATTTAAAAAGAAACATGTTTTTAATAATGACATATAAATAGAGTTGAATAGATGAATATTACAAAACTACTATTGAACGCTTCTTTTAAGGACTTATCTGCATAATATGAATTATATAATGACTTAATGAGTCTATAGTCGACTGTTCTCCGAGTATATATGTTTTGTTTGCCATTGATAAGCTTCATGTAATGTAATTCTATATCGGAGCTATTTAAATCTAATATTAAAAGAAACATTCTGGCCCAGGATATTTATATCTGAAGATTCTTTACAGGGCTTTTTTTCTGAAATAGGGGCCCAGGCCCTTCAATAAGGGTGAAAAAGCAATTTCGAGTTAAAGGGGAAAAATAATTCGATTTCGAGATATAGGGGGAACAGTGTATTAGACCGAAATTGAAGATCTGGGTGTGCACATATGCAAAAGAGGTACATTTTAGATAAACTGTCTTCTATAAATGCATCCCAAACATAATAATGTTGAGAACGTTAGAGTGGGAAATATTGTTAAGCAAAATAAGGGGGATTTTTTCTGCCAAAGAGGGGGAAATATAGTCTGATTTTAATAGGGGAAGGGTCCGAATATCGGCCCCTGTTTATGAACGAAAACAATATGCCCTTGACAGAGGTTAGATGCATAGGGGAGGTTTAATTTCATTTATTTAAAGTTGTCCTTACAGTTATTATAAAGTATATAATAAAGTGTGTTTTGCACAAATAAAATGTTGTCTCAATACTAACATTTATATTGTTTGGCACTAATTTGACATATTGACCTAGACTTTGGCACCTAAATTATAAAGGATATTTTTTTGTATTGTATACTGGTTTGTTTCGTATGTCACCGTTTTTTAAACAGCATTTTTACTGAATTTAGAAGGAACAAAACGTCCATCGTTATATCACAGGCTTTTTAGTTATACAACTATTACGAATATTAAAGCCCTCAACTCGAGTACAAGCATTAGAAAAACGTATACGTTGAGACACATAGACCACATAAGAAGTTGAACGGGGAACATCCTTATCTAAATTGGGATAATTAACAATATCAAAATTAAAATCATCTCTCTTGTCATATATTTTGCTAATTATTTCACCATTTTCAATTTTGAGATGTAAATCTAAAAAAGAAGCGTTAGTATCAGAAATACTAGCCTTGGTAAGATGAAGTTCTTTAGGATATATATTATTAACCATAGTAGAACAGAAAATATAGTCAATGTTGAGTATGTTATCCAGATACAGAGAGGTGTCATTAAAGGCTTCTATAACACCTGGGTATCTGGTTAAAGACTCAACACTGAAATCTCTTTCATAGCAATATAAAAACATATCTGCTACAAGCCTTGCACAGTTCGTACCCTTAGGGATACCAACAAGTTTGTCTATGAACGGTAATTCCATACCTGACGAAAGTATTATCTAATAGAAAAATAAGTGATTCACAAACTTCATGGCAAGTCCACATCGTGTAATTGTTCAAACTGCCGTTAGTAGAAAACGCTTTAATATTGTTATATGCCAAAACTGTAGTATTTTTCCTAGCAAAAGTGTTTTGAATGAGAGCAAAAAGCTGGTCTTTGATAAATTTGTGTTGTAAAGTTGTATGCAATGTTGTCACAAAATGTCACGGGTAGAGCGTACTGGTCGTACATAGCTCTTGTAAGTTATCGGTTACACCCAAATCTATTGTTCGAGTTGAAACAATTTCACAATATTCATGATCTATTCATGTAACACGTAAAAGCGTGCACATTTTAAGTGGCCACCAGAGAGGCCGTGTCATAAGTTTAGTTTTGTGCTACTGCATGTAAACGTATAGGTATATTTTCCTTAAACGGCAAAATTGTATAAGGGGCCTCTCGTGTAGATTCAATACAGCAGATTTAGCCATGTTTGTCACGGACTGAACGGGGGAAACAATGATTTGGGCGTAATGTTTGTGCAGTGTGGCGGCAGTAAAACGTCTCCCCGCGCTTGCAATCAGTACTGTTATTCATTCGATCTTTGGAGATCGCTGAGCCCGATACTGATATTTAGTTATCGGTGGTACATTTTCAATTTCTTTTGTTTTCTTACTTAATTTTTGATTCGGTGGTTCCACTACTCCGGCCTATAAAAGGCTCTGGGTATTGTTTAACCACTTATAGGATATGTTGTCTGCTTTTTAATTTAGTCTTTTGGCTGTTACTTGTGATACGCAGGCTTCATAACCGCTGCTCCCAACTAAATTCCATTATTTTTATTTCGCTCTTCGGGGCATTTAATTTTATTAGATACTGGGACCATACGCCGTACGACATCAGGAAGCATGAAACTCCATGTCCACCGCCGTATGCATGCCATCTTCGGGATGGTTAAAATTGTGTACTGTTGATTTTATGAATATTGAGTTGTGCTCAACCCGGGGCTAGAGGGCGTGAGCCAGCATATTTCACTACCACTCATAAACAGTCTCAATCAAACCGAGACTGCAATATTTCGTATGTGTCGTGCTCGGCCGATTCCAAAGGTCCATTATCATACTTTTTTTTATAGCACAGTGGCGTTGCTTGTGCAGTGTGGCGGCAGTAAAACGTCTCCCCGCGCTTGCAATCAGTACTGTTATTCATTCGATCTTTGGAGATCGCTGAGCTCGATACTTATATTTAGTTATCGGTGGTACATTTTCAATTTCTTTTGTTTTCTTACTTAATTTTTGATTCGGTGGTTCCACTACTCCGGCCTATAAAAGGCTCTGGGTATTGTTTAACCACTTATAGGATATGTTGTCTGCTTTTTAATTTAGTCTTTTGGCTGTTACTTGTGATACGCAGGCTTCATAACCGCTGCTCCTAACTAAATTCCATTATTTTTATTTCGCTCTTCGGAGCATTTAATTTTATTAGATACTGGGACCATACGCCGTACGACATGGGGAAGCATGAAACTCCATGTCCGCCGCCGTATGCATGCCATCTTTGGGATGATTAAAATTGTGTACTGTTGATTTTATGAATATTGAGTTCTGCTCAACCCGGGGCTAGAGGGCGTGAGCGGTAGCCAGCATATTTCACTACCACTCATGAACAGTCTCAATCAAACCGAGACTGCAATATTTCGTATGTGTCGTGCTCGGCCGTTTCCAAAGGTCCATTATCATACCTTTTTTTTTGCTATAAAACCCATTGTCTTCTAGCTCTCGCCGGGATGATCGATAGTACTTTGTTGGAACAGAGATTGGACGGCAAAATTCATAGGCAACATGTGGTTAGTAGTTTTATTAAACTTTTATCGTACATTTGTATTCAGTGGGCGGCGCCATCTTGTTTGGCGGTTACGACATCCGGTTAGCATTGATGTTTCTCAAACATAACTTTAAACTAGCATATGATTTTGAAGTTACTTTATTAGATGTAATTATTGTAACTGATCATTAATTGTAAAACAATATTAATTTGATAACAGTGGATAATAGGTGCAATACTTAACGTTGGCGTATAACTCAGTGATTGTAATACACAATTGTTAACATTAGTTAACAATGAGATGAGTGACAAGAATAAATGTTCGACGCGTATGCATAGCGTTGTATAATGTGGTCATTAGTTGACATGCGTGCATCCATAACTCAGTGAGTGTAAAATATGAGTAATTTGATCATGTTTATATTACATGTATTAGGGGCATTGATTAACAGCGACATACATAGCGTATACATGGCATTGTAGAATATGTATACATTGCTACCAATCATTAGTACAGCTTACATATATTGATTGAATAATGATTTGTTTGGGTAATGATAATTATGCAAGATTGTTATGTTTGTCAACCGACATCTAAAACGTATGTATAATTACAGCCTAAGCCATTCAGGGTTGGAAATAAGCCATCCAGGGTTGGAAATAAGCCATCCAGGATATAAGCCATCCAGGGTTGGACTAAGCCATCCAGGATATAAGCCATCCAGGGTTGGAAATAAGCCATCCAGGATATAAGCCATCCAGGGTTGGAGTAAGCCATCTAGGTTTGGATATCCAGGAGTGGAGCTAAGCTTCCACGATTAACGTTTACGAGCGGTGGAGACGGTCCCCGTACTTGCGTCAGCATGGCCAGGTTTTACTAACGACAACCCCCGGGACACAAGGTGGGCCCGTAACCAGTCCTCACTGGAGGAATATCACTCACAATCTCAGTGGAGGTTAACTATCATTGCATCGCGTCATCAACCCTTACAGAAGGCAATTGATGACAATCATCCATTGAATTCGCGCATCATCATCTTCTCGAGCTCTCGCGCATCACAGTTATCGCGCTAGATCAACATTGTTATAGCTTTAACAACACTTTAGTGTCTTAGACATTCAGTATTTTTAACAATACTAAGAACGTCTTAAACGTTCATGAGAACATTCTTTTCATAGTTCATTTGTGTATTCGCTTGTTTTTTTTAGATAATTGTATATATATTAAACATATTTTAAAAGTTGCATTAAACTTATGTAAATGCATTCACCGTCATTGATTCTTTCCTGAGTTAGCCCAACCACTAAGGTCATCCTGTGACAAATGTAGAAAAATCATAAGTATAACACTAAAATCCTCGATGGATTGGGCGTACTGACCACGACATGCAGTAAAATCAATCACAGAAGGCAATCTATACTTTGGACCTTTAGAAAACAAATGCCGAATACGTTTATCTATAATATCAAAATTACCAGTAATACATGACCGGCCGGAGCATAGCAACATTTTGATTTTCTTCACTCGCATTCCTTAAGAGTGTTATCTACTATATCAAGGTCAGACACTATTTTGCTGTAGTTGAAAAGCATATTTCTAATTGTTTTTTTTGTACTCATTTATTTTCGGATGTATTGAAATATTAAGAAGTATAATCAGCAATACGATTATCTCGAAGAATACTTGGTATATCGATAAAAACAATGCCCTTATTAAGATTAAGATTTTTTTTAGAAAATGCCTGACGGGATCAGACTCCTTCTCAATATAGGGTCGGAGAACATGCTGCGTATAGCTTTGAATTATGGAAGCAGTGTTATACAAAAGATGTTCGTATGAAAATTGTGTCTGCTTCTTCGTCAATCTGCTTAAGTAAAGAAATGGATAGAGAGGTGAGACAATAAAGCATCGAGTGCTTTCCAGACTGTTTAAAACTAGTATGTAATTCAGCGACTGACATAGTAATACGCGGTTTCCGTTTGATGTTACCATTACGTCTACAACCATGAGACCTAGATTTTCGCTTTCGAATGGAAAATATAGCAAAAATGTCAATATAAGGCTCTTTTGAAATATTTCCTTGTTGATAAATATTAAAGTATATACACAAGACTGAGAGTCCGCACTTATGTCGAAGTGGTAAATTTATTGAATTGTCTAATGCATAGCCTATATGAATAAATCAACTCTGAGATAGACTAAAAGCGCGAAAATTAGTGAAAACAAAACATCTCATTAATTTACACCTTGCGTTTTGTGTTTCAGTTGATGATCTCGGCAATACATTGACGTTTACGGGGTGATGGTGTGGGGTAGTTGGGAGGGGTTATAGTTTATAATCATCGTCCTCTTCAAATTCTGGGAAGTTAGGGATGCTTCAAATACTGAAACATTTGAATCATTACCATCGTTGTCATATATTAGGGTTTAAATAATATTTACGACAAAAATATTAAGCTATAAAGGTTTTGTACCATAGATCTACTGGTTTTTACAAAAGGTCCATGGGTATGCCGTGCTATAAATGCCAAATTTGTTGCTATACTACAGCTATCGAATCGTTTTATTACCGAGTTTTACCGTTTATCTACCGTTTCAAACCAGTTTGTCGTTCGTTTATCGTTTAAAAACAGAAAACGACCGAAAACGGGTTTGCAAACGCTTAAAGTGCGCATGCTCATAGTTTTTCCGTTTCCAAACGCTCTGAATGGGGCGTTTCCAAACGCGCGTAGTGCGCATGTGCATAGTTTCCAAACGCGCGTAGAGCGCATGCGCAGAGTTTGCAAACGCGTTTTTGAGTTTTTACCTTTTTTTGCGTTTCGGACCAATGAAAAAAGGACAGTATAATTAGATAATTCTCTTCTACGATCGTTGGTTTAAGAGTGATTGATTGATGCAGCAAATGAAACAAACATTTATATTAATTAATAACAAAAGTTGATGCTTAATAATTATGTTAATTCCTACGTGCAAACCCCATGCATTCGCCCATCATTTATATTCATGCCACCATCGAGTTAATATATGCTTAACTAAATCTGGGTCAAAAATGACATATAGAGCCCAGACTAGATGCATCGTTTAATTAGCCGGGTTTTGGATTTTATTGCCAAAAACATCCGACGTCGACAATCATTAATTGTTTAATCCATAGCTCGCGTAGTGTGTACAAGTGCACTGCGATTGAATTAGAGACATCAGTAATTAGATATTTTCACATTATACATACTGGAAGTAAGAAAAATAAATATTTCAAATCAATCAGTGCTGTAAAATTTAGTTTGTAAATAAATGGAATATACTCAGTTTACCTAATACATGAGAGAGAGCCATACTGGAATTAAGGCAAAACCATAAAAATGGACAAAATAATGAGTGAATGAATGAATGAATGCTGTTTTACGGCACGTCGATACATAAATAGTTCACATTGTGCGCAAAAACTGATGAAAGATGAATGAATGAAACAGTTATCAAAAATAATGTAAATGTATAAAGATAAAACCATTTACAACAAGGGATAACACGGTAAAAGTAGTAACTATCCATAATTATGCAGGACAACAAATGCCCACTTTAGATACGAGATTTAAATAGACAAATTGTTAAAAGAGTGGATTATACGAATACAATTTAATTAATGTTGATATTTAAATTTATATTAATTACAAACAATAGTTGAGGCATAATTATGCTAATTCCTATTCCTATGTGCAAACCCCATGCATTCACCCACCATTTATATTCATGCCACCATCTAGTTAACATGTGCTTAACTAAATTCATCGTTTAATTAGCCTGGATTTTCGATATACAACAACTGTGTTACTGCCATAAGCACCCGACATCAACAATCACTAATTGTTTAATCCATAGCTCGCGTAGTGTGTACACGCGCACTGCGATTTAATTAGAGACATCAGTAATTAGATATTTTCACAATATACATACCGGAGGAATGAAACATACATATTTTATATTAAACAGTGTTGTAAAAGAATCGCTTGCATTTTCATCCTCATGTAGTAGTTATTTGCTATATATATATTACCCAACTGCTGATATAAAATGATCGATTTGCAGAATCACGTGACTTATACTTATGTATGAAAAATTGTATTAATATATGCATAAATGACGATGTACGTATCTACAAGTTAAATAAAATATATGTTCTGTTCTGTAAAAATAGTTTGTAAATTCAGGGAATATACTCAGTTTACATAATAAATGAAAACAGCATTAGCCATAATGGAAATAAGGGAAATCCGGAAAAAGAAAAACAGAACCTACGAGAAATACGAGATTTGAATAGACACAATATTAAAATATTGTATAATACGAATACAATTTAATTAATATTAATGTTTACATTGGTAAACATGGTAAATTTCCATTGTTAATAATAAAAAATAGGTGTCAAGTGTGACACAGAGGAAGATGGGAAAAGCTGATTTGAAAAGCATTGCAGAATGTATAGATTTCTATATAATTTGAGAGATATAGTACTGAATATGTTCATTTACAAAGTGGCCTCGGTGGCTCAGTGGATAATGCATTGTGGTTTGGAGCTAACACCTCTGCCCCGCGTTTATCCGATACATATCATATTCATTCTTCATAATTTGTATTTATTAGCTACCTCTATCACTGTCCCAATAAAACCACATCTGTTGTTTTAGCCCCATTATATGAAGAAGAATAAATTTGTTTACAGAAGTGTCTGAGTCATGCGCTAGAATCCAGTAACGTGTTTGTGATCCGTGTGAAATTAATATTGCATGCATAGGGAATGCACTAATGATTCTAAAGGGACGCGGAGCAATCTTGAATAATTTTATTAAAATAAGCACCTCCGGTGTATCATTCAAGTATGATGTTCGTTTTAAAGGGACCCACGGCAATATTGAAGAGTTTGAAATGGGTGTCTCGATTTATATAACCAGAATCATGTTTACTTTTAACCTGGTTACATTTAAATAGCTACTATTTTAAGTATTCTCTTTTTCGTCTTACTTTACTATACGTTTTAATATATTATTGGTGCAATACACTACAATTTGCTTATTACTATTCTTATAACTAATATAAATGATTGAACAAATGTAAGTTATCCACCGGACGCCGTGAGTTTAAAAAAACAACAAGATTGCGATGTGTCCCTTTAACGTTGCTTGAATATATTTTTAAATTAAAGGTTATATCGTCTCAGAGTTTTCAATATATTTTCGTTAAACTACCACGGGATAAATACTATACTGGTGCAATAATGTCAAATGTAGTAATATACAAAAACAAAATATGCAATAGACGAAGAAACACTAACGGGATGCCGCGAGTTTTAAAGAAATTCAGATTGTCTTTATCCCTTTAATATGAATCAAGCTGATTTAAATATTCATTACATTAAGAATTGACTGGACGCCGCGAATTTAAATAACGAAGATCAAGACTGCCGTGTTTTAAACCTAAACTATAATGTTTCGAAATCTGCAGATATTGCCGTTATTGAGAGATATAAACTAAGTCATACAGTTACTTATAATAAGAAAAACGTATTAACTTAACTTTGAATAACTCGATTTCCTGTGAAGTTATATTATTTAACTAATACCGATTCCAATAAGAAAACAACGTTATCATACTTCATTGCAATGTGGTAAACTAGTTATATCTGGTTTACTTTTTTTTATTCCTAATTATTTCACAGACCTAATAGCTAATTATTAATATGTGCACACAATATATGCAGAAAGTACAAGAACGGAAGTATACTAAATTAATAATGTGTTTTACTCCTTATAGTTTTAAACTATTCAATAAATTAGTTTCTGAGAGTATCAAATACCAGATAGTTTTCGTCTGCTCGTATAGTTATTTTGATCAGTGCACGTTGTATTAACAATACAAATAACATAAATTTCAGCCCGTTATAAAGTGCCTCTTTAATTATAAATTAAATCATTATTCGTCGCAAATCATAGTTGAATATGTTATGTCGCCTGATAAAATTATATAATACAATAAAGTATGCATAATTAAAATTTAGGATTGTACAATGCTTTATTTAGTTCGTTAAATGTGACTGGCTGATTGAAATAAAAGGGAGTAACTGACTCTATGTCACAACATGTGATTGGCCAACATATAAGACGCTGAGAACCCCAACTGTGACTGTAATGATCAGTAATGGACGCTCCACGGACACTCGTAAATAACAGTTCAGGATACCAGTCCTCTGTTCTGTTCCTAATACCAGTCCTCTGTTCTGTTCCTATATAAACTGATACATTGATAGCACTGATTTGATGAATAAATATGAATGCACGACGAAGCTCGGTGACAGCGGGCACATTAGATAAAGATTGCACTGTACAAAACATTAAATAATTCATGTTAAAAAGATGAACATTGTCCTAAATCAACAAATCCGCTGTTGATATGTTTTTAATTATTAAATATCATTATAAATACGATGTTTACTATGTTATTGCTGTATGCTTAGTGAAAATATGTTTTTAAACATAAAAATCGAAAAGGCGAACAGGCATTGCTAAAAAATTGAAAAAAATCTAAGGGGGGAAATCTTTCTCGTATTACTGAAGTGACGTCATTGGAAACAAAACAAATCCATCAGTACATAAAGGAAAGCACGCAAAAACAGTACAGCGTGTATAAAAATGTCGGAATTAAACTGTTTTTCGAAAATCTGACAGTAAGTCACCGGCAACACCGCATATTTTGGTACATATACACTACTCAACTTTTATAATCGGTAACCAAGATTTTTGTAAATAACAGAAATATTAAAAGCTGGAATTGACCGATACACATAATTTCAAATAATAGATAAAACAAAACACACAAAAAAACGACAACATAATAAATGACACAGCATCTAATTTTTACCAGAGAGGATATCTATATGCCGTAAGTCCCCGCCACCTGGTGACCAAAACACTCGAGGAGTGGCACGTATTAAATTTGGATTTGCAGTATGACACGCTCTCCACGTGCCCGCAACTAACAATAAACCACACATCCACTAATCAGCTACTGCGTAGCCCTATTGAAGTACAACCTAATTAGGGTACATACGTCGGTATATGACAAAAGCACGTACCATCTAGGGAAACATAGTTTTATGATACATTTCCTGTTTATTGCAATTCCGTGAGCGGTGCAATACCGCCGCGGCGAGCCACGTACTGCACAAGACGGATATATGATACGGATATATGATGCGTGGGAAACTAGTTTATCGTGCACAAAGAGATCAACATACTATGATCTAAATATAGCCAAATGTATTATGAGCACGATATTATGTATTATGTACATGTAGAGATCGAAACAACAGACCTATTCTAATTCAACAGCTAAACAATCACGGCGTATATAAAGATCTATTCTACAATTTAGAATACGTATACCTGATGAAGTGCTAAGATAATAGAAGAAAAACGTTTATGTTACCTCATTTATTAATTTGCATGTTTTTTTTAATGCACGAATTATATCGTCCTTCCGCAACTTAAAGGAAGAACATCAGGCTTTAGAGGCAACACGTACATTAATAAAATACAAAGCTATGAAATTACTAAATTATATTGTGAAATGGCTCTAAGATATAGACAGATCATTAGGCTTCCTATACTACAGCGTAATAATTACTAATTATAAATTACAGCAAGGCTTATAAGGCCATGGAGTAATCACCAGATTATAAATAGCCGTCACACGTGATCACCGCGGCGATACATTACAGTGGAATTACATTTCCTGTTACATTAAAACAAATCCCAAAAATAGAAAAACAAAACAATATTTGTTTTAATATATTTGGATATGAAAAAAGTGGGGTGTATCCTCTATACATATCAAAAAACAGAGTTGTAGAAGAATGCGAAATGCTTTTGATTGTCGAAGAAGAAGAAAATCATTATGGACACATGACGATCGCTTTGCAAGATGTTGCGATTTTTTTTTACCGCCAAGATTAAAATAGCTATCCCTGACACGTAACCTTAGTTAGTCAATACATATTTATGTCTTTTATTGTATGTGTTCGGTGTAATTTACTTTGGTCGTTTATGGCTCATTTAGTTTATTTTTCTTATTTTAATAGCGAAATAATATATTTGAACAATTTTAAAAGAACTACTAATCCTGATGTACTCCCTTTAACCAAGTGAAAATCGATATTAGAGTGTATAGCGTGTGTTCTTCACAATTTAAATGTACCCATTTCACACCAGTAAGCGGCGCTATAACAAAATACTGAAATATTTAAATGGTGTTTAATGGTTTGTCAACACATGGGATGTTATTTAAAGCCGTCCCAGAAGAACGGTTTTGGATACATACAAATCCGATAACTTGATTTATTCGGAATAATGAAGATATGCCTATGGTCCTTTAACGTGCTCGGGAACACTATAGATAGGTCCGTGAACGTCCCTATTCGACGGACGAGGCTATGAAAAAGTGGCAAGTACGTATAGTTAACATCTAATTGTGTGTGTGTGTAGTTCTAAGGTTTATAGTCCGTCCGCCAACGAACACGTCAAGGTATACCTGACGCGATGGGCACAATAGAGTCTGGACTCTAATTTCGTTATATATGAATATTTATCAGAAAGCACAATGCCTTACACTGAGCTACCGAAGAAGCTGTCTTATGGAGAATGAGTATAATTAAGCATTATTAGTTGCAAGCACAGTTTAATTACCTGACACTATTTCGATGCGATTTCACTGAATGCATTATACATATATAAATAAACGTTTCAAAACAAATTCAGTTAAAATAAACTTATGAAACACAACAACATGTAATGATACAGATAGGCGGACAGCGCTTATATATGTGTGTGTGTGCGTTTGTGTGTTGGATGGGGTGGAGTGGACGTGGGGTTTGTGGGGTGAGGAGGTGGGGTACGACGTGGCGTGGTGGGTCGGGGAAGGCTACATATCCGTTTCGTTTCAAAAGAACTTTCACATGGTCTAATCTTCTTTATTTTTCATTCAAATTTGATAATTATTCACCCGTTACTACTCGTTTGTTAAACAGCCTGGTTGAATTTTTGCGTCTACATGACTGGTCGATAACAATAACTGTTTATGTTTATTGTTGTATTTGACACTAATCAAGTTGATATATTTATTAAAGTAACATACAGGTGACATGCTTGTTTTCTTTCATAACTTTAATGAAAAGTGTGGTCTAATTAGAGATAAATAGTTCCGTTCATATTATATAACAAAAAGCCGTAAAAATTAGTTCGCAGTGTTCACCATAATACATTTTATGTAAATAACAAATACATACTAAAAATGAAGACTAAAGTGCACGTGTCGTCAATTGGCATTTCGGCTAATTGGTTTGTTGTATAGCAATTAATTAGTACACTTTCCATTATACATATACACTTGGTACGTCAAATCAGTGATCATCAGAATGAAAACATGAAAGACGGACAACGATCCTTGATTATGAATATATATCATTTCTAGAGAAAAGTGTGGTCTTAGTTTATCGTTCATTTGCTCAGGTTATCGTTCAATAACGGGAGCGCAGACCTTCATTAAATTAATCGTAACATTTGAAGTTATTGATAAGTTATAATATTGTTGTTTCTTATATGTTTTTTTTTTTTTTTTTTTGGTTTTAATTAAAAAAAATACATATACGTTTATACATGTATACATATATGTTTAGGCTTCTCTTACATACATGTTAATATCCTTTAGTAGCTTTATGTTTGCATGCTTTTTTCTCTTTGTTCGTGTGATTATGTTTTATGTGTTTATTTGGAATTCTCCGCATGAGGCGGAATATATTTATCAAATAGTTATCTGAATTCAAAATCCCATTTTTGAAGTTCGTAAATTATTAAAAAACAGTATTATGGATGTGAAACTTCAAAACATTGTTGTTATAAAAGTAATAACACTTTATAACATAATACTTTATTAGTAAAAAATAAACAGTATTTGACGCGTGTACTTTGCACAGCTCATACTGGATCCGCCGAATGACATTTTCATAATATGTCGATTGGTTAAATTGTTTTGTGCATTTGTATTTATCATACGTTTATAGTTGATTTGTTATAATTAGTTTGTATCGCTATACCCATGATGTGTAAGCACAATAAAAACCGTGTATATAAATAGGGCTCTCTATGACGTCCCAGATATAAAGTATGTTTGACTCTTTAAACATTACGTTTGATTTGCACTAAATGTATTCTAAGAACCGAATCGTGATCAATATAGTCATGTATTATTGTTTAACACTTTATATTTAATGCGTATAGTCAACTCCGCCGTTCAGCGTGTCAGTTATTATGAATATACAATTAACACATAGTACACACACACGCAGTAAGCGTGTCATTCATTTCATGCGCGGCGGCTGTTTATTCAATCCACTTAGTGTTAATCCCATAACGCAAATAAATATACATGTATCATATAGCTATGTAACTCATTCTTTATACAACACCATGTATAGCTTAACAAAGTATCGCCATTAATATAAAATAGTATTCGTCTGCTACGAAATAATTATATAGATTTATTTAGAGCAACGAAATGTTTTAGTGGTTAAATGATCTGCATTCGCATTGGTCAAACGGAAAAACGCAGAAACCCGTTTTTTACCGTTTGTTCAGTCACCGTTTACAGTTTAGGCGTTTCGCTTTCTGATTGGCCAAACTAAATATCAGCAACCTGATTGGCTAAACTTACAAACGCAAAAACTCGAAATGAGACAAACCCGTTTTCAGCCGAATAAAACGTTGGAAACGTTTTTCTTCAATTTTCATTGGTTGATCTGCAGAAACCCAGTTAAACGCGTTTGTTTTGTGTCGCGTTTTGAGTTCGTTTTGCTATCGTTTCAAACTAGTGTGTGCTCGGTAATAAAACGGTTCTATAGCTGTATGACATATACCGGCATTTATTGCATGGGTCTTCAGAGTTGTGGTACAAATACCATTTGCTATCAGCGAGAACGTCACTTACGCCAAAACGTGTACTTTAAAACATGTTCTATTAATTTTAGATCCTGGAAAATCGGTAATATAAAGTTTTTTGACGATATTAAACACGTAGTGTACTTAATGTGCCACATTTTACATTTCTTGTTAACATAATATGTTAATATGGCAGATTACCTTTGCAGTCTACGTCTCCACCTTTCCACTGATGGTCTGTACCACAAGTTCTTTCTGCATTTGTAGTGATTAATTCATAGCCATCTTCACATATGATGTTGATTTGTTGTCCCTGTTCGTATTGGTTTTGTAAGGTAGACCCCTTTATTTCGTACCGCCCGTTGATAACGTTGGGTGCATTACACAAGGTAACTGATATAATTATATATAACAGCAAGGATTAGAGTTCCACAGAAAAACACAACATATTACAATTCTTTGTTTTGTGTTAGGATACAGCTTCGTTTAAGAAACGATATCGCGTATTATAATTCATTTGCATTACACATGATATAACACCTTAAAATATTAGTTCACTGTTGCAGTCTACTTTGCTCCTTTCCAAAAGTTTTATTGCAGTGCATTATATTGGAGGAAAATTATAACAAAACTAATGAAATGTTTTAATTTAATCGGGAAACATTTATATATGAGCTCGGATTAGAAGACAATCCCTAAAGACATAATAGAATATTTTCTTAATTTACATCTCTCTGTTGAGTATGGAGAAAACGTAAGTAAAATCTTGACACAATATTTCATTTTGATATTGTTAATTATCCACACTTAAATGGATGTTACCCTGGCTACTTCTTATGGGGTCTATTTTTCTCAACTTATTCGTTTTTCTAGAGTTTATAATCGAGTTGATCTGTGTATAACTAAATAAACTACTCCATCAGGGCTACCGTTACCAAAAAACCTTTACAACATTTTATTATCGTAAATATAGATATAAAAATCGAACAGGAAAAGCAGCATTCAAGGATGACCGTCAACCACAAACGCACACAGAAACAAAGAACAAATGTAAAGATGAATGAAAGGTCAAAAAAGACATCAAAAACACAAAAGGGTTGACGTTAGGGATACCGCCTTGGAACGATCAGTGGCAATAAAGGCCGCCGATCTACTTTTAAAATATAAAATTAATGTAATTTAAGAACACTGACAATGACTATCACAACTTGACTTCTATGGTGATGTGATTTACAAACTTGGTAATATTATTGGTCATAATCACTTTCATACACTCTTTATTAAACGTTTTAAAAAGTTTATCAAAAGAGTTTATCATTTTGCGACGTACAACATGTTTACATGTTCATTTACAGTTCGCCACTGTGCTTTCCTCTTTGATTGTGCAATGACAGGACAGAGTGTGGACCCTATGATGACGTCTACCTAAATCCTCAAAGGACGGTAGCGTTTATGTTTGTCTTTTATCATGTCTTGCCGTACCCTTAATGGTTTGTTCTCTTATCGCTCTGACTTCTGTCAAGTCATTGCCTACTTGCTTTGTGGCTTTCTAGGCTTTTGTTTTTTATATTCATATTAACATGATCGTTTTTCTGTTATATTCACTATTAATGCTACATTGTTTGTTAGAGTATATAACCTGGCGGGGGTGGCTTTCCTTACACTGTCCCGTTTTATTGGGATGACAGATGGGTAAGAGATAGGTCTGATGCTCCCTAGAACCTGGTTTAAACTCACCAGCGGCTTTTTTGCTTTGCCACTGATCGTTCAAAAGCGATATCCATATTGTAAACCTTTTTACGTTTGTGTGGTCGCGTCTTGCCATTTATTCATCTTTAAAACGGTTGCTTGTTTCTATTCGTGCTTTTCTACTTTTACATCCAGCCAAATTTAGATTTTTGCAATAATATATGGGGAAAAACGACGAAAGGAATTGAATTGAATTGAATGTTGTTTAACGGCTCATCAACACAGTACAGGTTATTTAGACCCGCCCCAGAGAGAGGGGAAGGATACATAGGAATCCGGGAACCTGCCCTACTCTTATTATCGAATAGATTCCTATGGTTCTTTAACGTGCTCGGAGGATAGACCGATACACGGGACCGCCCGGTTTACGTCCCCATCCGACGGACGAGGCTAAGGAAAAGTGTCTTGCCCAAGAACACACCGACGGAACTCAGTGGCACCACGGAGGATTGAACCCGGGGCCTCCGGTTACAAATCCGCCGCGCTACCGACTGCGCCACGCCAGCCCTATACGACGAAAGGAAACATTAATAGTATTATAAAAATAGAAAGAAGAGCTTGCCGTATTGTATTCGGCAACAAAGTTCTTATAAGATATTGCACGTCAGTTAAATCTTTTTCAAACAAAAGAACTATATATTAACTGAAATTTGGGTTTTTATAAACATGTTATTGAATAGTAATACATGTTTTTTTTGTGAAAACATTTCTTTCCATTGTATTATCAATGCCGTTGTGTTGCTATAAATTTGTATATATGTTTTTGTGTACTATGTTGCTTTGCAAAGAGGGCGTCAGGGAAGATAAGTAATTGTACTAACTGGGCTACCTTGTTATAATAAAGTCTTTAATTCAATTCAAATCAAATATTACTTAACTGGAAATGAACCAGTGTACATAATCGTTCAAGATAATGTTGAAATGCAACATCTGTCTAGTCTAAGTTATATAAAATTAAATTAAAGTTGACATTTTATTAATAATACTACATTTGTGAAGTTCTTAGAAAGATTTCAATGACTATTTTAGTCACGTTTGTGATTTTTAAGTACTCATTCAAGATAATATAAATAGATAACATTTAGTTTAAACTTATTTGTTTTATTTCGATGTAACGAACGCTCTATGAACTTATGTGAATCACTCTCGATGTCTTCCTGGGTAGAACCAGTACTACGCAAATGCAGATAAAGTGTCGTGCTCAGGGACACAACGCATATGGCAAAAGGCGGGGATCGAACCCACGACTTTTCGATCATGGGTCCAACGATTTACCACTAGACCACATTGCTCAGAACAGTAAATAACATTTAAGTTATTATTGATTATAAGGGTCGTAACTCTGCCAGTTTTAATCAAAATTAACATGTTTTAGAACTAGTCCTAGATATTACACAAACACGTATTCGTTTCATTTTAAAATAAATCAAGTTTGACAATTTAACTAGCTTAATAAATATTTGATTTAGTTTGTACTGCAGTGCGTATCTACGGTTCCATTTCGTGTGTGTGCTGTGGTTTCTAGAGATGCGTTTTTCGTATTTTAAATAATTTAAGACCGATATCTGTCGTTGGATCGAGCCGGTTCTAGATGTTGTTTGTGATCTTAGAGATATACAAGCTCCGTCAAGTCAAGCTACATTAAATTAGGATTGGATGAAAATTCAGAGATCTATCATGCCTACAAGACACAAGAACCAAGGAAACAGTTTATACACGAACCACGGACGAACGATTGATAAAACATTCATACTGCAAAATATCTTTGGCTTTACAGGTCAATAGATCTAAAAACTAATTTAAAACCAATTCATCTGTTACAATCAATCGTTGGAGGCGTAAGAGGTGTTGCATTTACATTACCTCTCAAGAACAGACTCAGTACAACCGAGTCTGCTACTTGTATTTTTTGTATGTTTGCTCCCAAGGGATCTCCTTTGCAGTATTTACAACATCATACTTAAACGAAATGTTTCGTTCAAATATTGATGCAATCAGACAATATTTAAAAAGGTGTAAACAAATGATAAAAAAAAATTACTCTATGAAAATGTAATGCAAGAAACGCATAATCAAAAAATTGCCTATACTACACTATTATATACACCTAATTTCACGTAATATTCCAGATATATATCAACGTGTTTTGTACAAAAAGGGGCTACAACTAATAAGAGAAAGGACAATTCTGTCACATAGTAGGCCTTTTAATCAAAGTATACTTTGTTACACGAAATGCATAAATGTTGAAGTTTCGCTTGAAAAAGTCAAGCAATTTCAGTAGTGTGTTTAATGTAAAGAGATTGCAACGTTTAAAGCCTAAGTTTGCTCACCTGCTTGAGCCAAATGCGCATTCTGTCGATAATGAATCTTTTAAGGGGTAACCATTGGAGACTTCGGTGCTAATGTCGCCTCGTACCATTCGATTAACAGTAGCATATAAAACATATAATATATAGCGGAAATACCCATTATGCGTTTCTTTTTCCTTTCAGTATATTATTATACTAGGTACAAAACTGAACCAGAAGTCATAATTGAAGTAAACCGGAATGTACATATGACTATTAAAATGTATCCAGATAACGATTTTAAATCCGAAAATAAATGTCATAGACATGATATCACAACTAAAAGTTACAAAAAGCTCGCAGAACTGTAAAATAACGGCGTGTATCCACAATGTCGAATGCAATGAATACTTTTGTACACGTATACTCTTGAGTATTTTACAATATTCTTTATCACTTTTCGTTCAAATTGAAATCGCTGTTGCTGTGTAAGTTGTTTATCAGTTCTTCAGTCCAGTGATATACACATTTCACAATGACGATACGCATTGTATCTTTTTTGTTATCAAATTGACGATTTTAACACGACACCTAGAGCGGTTACAACATAATTTCTCTGTCAATTTTTTCTCGAGTTTAATAACGTTTTTGGCTGTTGAAGTCATACAAACATATATTTTCAATAGTATATGAACTGTAACATTACGACGCCTATTACATTGTTTAACATCAATTATCATCTCTGGTCCATTTCTTTTTATAACATAAGTGTTAAAAAGTGTGACCTTTATGATTTGCAACGTTAAATCAAGATAACATCTAAATACCTGTCGTACTACCTATATTGTGTTTCTGTTAAGAAAACGAAAAAAGAAAACAGGTTTCATTAAATATCGAAATTATTTAATATTTCATATATTATCAGTTGGTCTAAGCTCTGGTGGAAACACCCGGTATGCATAGGAAGATTATCTAAATGTCTTAGATAACTGTAGTAACCTAATATTGCTTCTATTGTTTAAGATATTCGATAACCAAACACTGACCTTTTTTTAAATAAGTGGCATAAGTATATCTTACCACATGACGGTGCTGCTCCACTCCAGATACTGTTATCTCCGCATGTCCTGTTTTCATCTCCAGTAAACTTGAACAAATCGTTCTCACACGTGGCATGTAGAATTGTACCATATGGTACACTGTTTTCGTCAGTGATTTGATTTTATGCTTCATAATGTCCGCCAGTAAATGTTGCAGGCCACGAACACGTTATTAAGCTACATGTAGGAGTGTTGCCGTTCCATGCTACGTACATGTTAGGTAATAAGTCCTCATACAAAGTACATGTTCTTTGGCTCGGGCCTGATGTTAGTTTATATCCGCGATCACAAACTACAGTAATGACGTCTCTCAACATTCGCTTTCCTGATTCATAGATAACCCCATTAAATATGTATTTACCGTTGATTAAGTCATTCGGGTTATTGCAACTATCGTCGATACATTTAGGTTCTGCACTCCATGATCCGTTTCTCTGGCATGTCATATGGTTACTCCCGTATAATGTGTATGCATTGTCACAGGTCGCTGTTATCATTGAACCGACACCATAACCATCATGTAATAGACTGTATTTGCCATTGGGGATAGCAGTTGGTTGTTGACATGCTTGTGATAAAGTATATAACATACAAATATTATACAAGCAGTAACTGAGACTCTGATTTGGCGTATACAATGAATGAGTGTTGTATGCAGTAGATTATTAATTGATCTATGCAAATCTTTTAAATGGACCGAAAGTTGTAGTTGCCCATGTAATGCACATTGTTGTGAAAACTCTTCAATATCTCAGGCAGTAGTATTTACCTGCTTTATATATCACAACACGTGTTTAACTTTTTTCTTTGAGTTTTATATTCGGTTATGTATCGGTTATGTATCATAGTGAAAGATTTGTTATCATTATCATTATGTTTGTATAGTACTTGTACATCTTAATGTTGTAATGGCATCAGTCGTTTGTCAAATTGTTTGACAACAACAATAACTATATTACTCTGTGTGTGTGTGTGTGTGTGTGTGTGTGTGAAGAATGATGTTTGAGGGAAATGACTTCTGCAATGGCAATTTACAATGCTCAGAAGAATTGTTGTAAATGACTAATAAAATATTAACCATTTATTAAAGGTGCACAATTCGACATGAGTATACTGTTTATATTATATCTACGTATTTGTATTTGACAATAATATAGTTTAAAGAAACTTACCTGCAAATATTTGAACTTCACAAAGAGAAATCGGAACGCTCGGTATCGTTATGTTTATAGAAGAAAACAATCGCGCATCATCAAGTCGGATAGAAATAACTAAGTCATTGTATCTCGGAAGATTGGAATTATTATCATCATAAAGTACAACGCCCGTACTGATGGCAGACTGACCTATTACCTTGAAACCTTTGAGTCTGTATGGATCTGAAACAAAGTGCGCTGTATTGGTAACATGGTTTTTACTTAGTGTAATACAAACAAAGAATTAATTTCATATTCGTGAGTATAATTTGTACAAGTATTTTTTTATATTCTAATCTGAATTGTCCGTCCATCGCATTTGACTTACACATTTCATAAGTCAACCGAAAACCGTGCAATATACCCCGTGCGATTTAGGTTTAATAAATAAGCATACTAACTATTAGAAGACATAGTTATAGTGAGACAAACATAATGGACGAAGGTGTCATATTATGCGTCGTAATACAGTTATCACCCACAATTAGTATACTTTAATATTCTTTTCAATCCGATTTGTTAGTAAATAAATGTAAAGCATGTTTCTTATAGTTACTCAGCTCGTGAGATTGCCACGACGTGTGTGTTACTTTAGATCAATATGTATTAACAATTAAATACACCATCGTACTAGTTTCATCAAAAGTCAATAACTGTTTATTATTGGAGTTTATTTTAAGACTTCATATGTAAATATACAATTATATTTGATAGGTATTTGTAATTATTTAAAAGCTATTTTAATATATTCGTATTTAGAAAATGCATGTTATCCTCTCTACATAATTGTGTTTCATGGTTAAACTTGACCCTTTAAAACTCACAACATAAAACTTATAAATAATGTTTACGGTACTCACATGCATAATGGTAGGAACCAATCAGATGTGTCCGTAGTAGTTTCGTTTAACATATTTGAAATAATTTAACATAATATGGTGTTAAATAAATGTTGCATTATATTGGGCTAGAACACTGAATCATCAAGTCAGTAGACATATAGTAGACGCCACATTAACCAACTGCGCCATATTCGTATTAAAAGTATATATCTGAAATCTGATTGGTTCCTACCATTCTGCATGTGAAAGATCTCTTAACCAAAACCAAAAAATCTCTTAACCAAAACACCCCGAAAGCACAAAGCAAATGTGTTTAACCCTGTATCTAGCATTATGCATAACAGCAGGCATATTTCATCGACATGCAAACTTACATTCCAAATATAAAACAATAGGAATATGATGTAGCAAAATGGCAAGCGCACCGCATAAACGAAACAGCGCTATGGGTGTGATGCAAACTCGTTTGGCAACTATTCAAGAAAGGTTGTTTGGGTTATATTAAAGATTTGTAGTAACTACTCCTCTGAAACTACTAGCGATTTGCAACTTCATTTAGACTTAAAAATACGAAACAAAAACATTGTACTTTATTTTCAAGTGAGTTTCGTTAATTAGTATGACCCATGCATGTAACTATATTTGAAATGAAAAGAACAGTTATCGTTAATAACCACATAACTTATATTCAAACTGTTATTAAATGCCATGTACAATTTGAGGAAAATCCTATTTCAATTGACGCTTACATTAGAAGAAAAGAATATGACCCAATACCTTATGTTGACAAATATGATAAATATAAAGAACTACAATACAACCTTGTTATTTAATGAGGCAGAGTAGTAATATAAGAACAACCGCTGCCTTGTTGTTTTAACTTTACCTTGTATTATAATGCGTGTGTTTGAAATATGAATGTTTAATTTTCGAGTTTCTTTGATAATCTTGTATCCGAATAAGCAAAATGTCATTTAGCAGAACTTACATATATACAGTTTTATTATAATGAGTTTTTCAATACGGGATAGTAATAATGTATTGAAAAACTCATGGTAATTAAATTATACATTATTTTTTTCTAAAATAAATATTAAATACATTATTTAAGCTAGTTATCGCCGCCAATATATTGAAATTCTTTGGTCATCATTGATGCAGAAACATGCCAAATAGTGAATAAAATTAATAAATTGGAGAATAAATTATCGAAATGGCCAGAATTCTATCATATACATGTACAGTTGTCTTGAGGAGTTATGATCATCCCAAGTTCATGTGCAGTCATTGAGAAATATGAGCTACATCGTTTATCATTGAATCAAATAAAGCAAAAGTATTACATAACTTTGACACGACTACGATATGCCTCTGGATAATTATTTCATTTTCGCCCGTTGTTTCAGCGGACGTCACTTACGTACGCAGCTTTAAGCGACATTTTGGTCCGTTGTCTGACGTCACTTACGCACGCAGCTTTAAGAGCCGCTTTTTTAGTAACTTAAATAGTCGAAGAAAACAAAGTAAAAGGAAGTTCCAAAACATTCGGGTAGCGGGAATTATTTCCACTTAGTTATTAGGGGATGAAAATCCCATTAACGTTATCAACTTTTGTCCACATACTATGAGTTTGAAAAAAAAGTCTCCCTTTTGTTTCCTATTTCTGCCAAGTATACAGAATTCAAAAATACGTAACGGGAAACCAGTAGCTACTTCCGGAGATCGACATGGAGTGGAATTAAGTGATCACGAACCATAGTAACCGTAGTTTAAATATGGTTAGACCGAATACGCAATGGTTTAACCAGAATGACGTCATCAGTCAACTATAGTTTAACCCGCGGCAAGGGGATGATTGCTCTGGTTCAAACATGGCGGACAAAAATAGACTTTTGCAAATTTGAAACTAACTTTGTTGTATCTTCTGCATTTAAAGACATTTGACTTGAGTTATAAGCGTGTTATTTGTATGTAGTCAGTTATTAGATACATATATACAATTGCAAAAACAATGTAAAAAACGTATGGTTTAATTGCATTATGTATCGGCATAGTCTAAAACCTGGGATGGAATGGAATTAGAATGGTATGAGAGGTTGATTCCAATCGCATTCCATTCTATAGTCTAAAGTTCCTATTCCATATTTAGTCTGTGACACATGTATGGGATAAAATATGGAACGAATCTGGAAGAAAATTGAAACAAAATGAACAAGTGTGAAATATGCTTATTTTACCATATAAGGGTATAGACAGCTGATAATCTAATTATCACGAAAGCATGGGAACACATGGGATATGTATATTTGTCATTTTCTAACTTCATATATAACCTCTAAATTATTCAAGTCATGTTGTATATGAGAGGGTAGTATAAGCTAACATTAAAGATTAATGGCCACCCTTTTTGTAGTATTATCAATTAACAAATTTAACTCTTAAACATCATATGAACATTTCTTGATAATCTCGGAGAGAAACATATATTGAAAACCGCTACTAAGTTGTATGTAAAAAGAAGTACTCTAAAATAGCCCGCAAAATAATTTTGTATTATATATAAATATTAGAAATACAAAGGGCCATAACACAGTGGACAATTATCGAACCGGAACGTCACGACAATATCCGCATATTCACTTGCTATTGATGCTTTGTAGCAAGTTTCACGAAATTATAACATGGGGTTAAAGAGAAATAGTGCGGAGAAGAATTTTCTATTTGACTACCAAGTATGAAATGCATTAAAAATACAAAGGGCAACAACTCAGTGTAAAATTATCAAACCGGAACGTCCTGATAGTATGCGCATATATCCACTAGATACTGATACTTCGTAGCAAGTTTCGCGAAATTCTAAGAAGGAGTTATTAAGAAAAAGCCCGGACAAGAATTGCGTCTACGGTATTATATATATATATATATATATACAAAGGGCCATAACTCAGTGCAAAATATCGAACCGGAACGCTATGATAGAATGCGCATGTCCACTCGATATTGATACTTCATAGCAGGTTTCGCGAAATTCTAAGTAGGAGTTATTGGGAAATAGCCTGGACAAGAATTGCGTCTACGGACAGGCGGACAGACGGACTGACAGACAGACGGACAAGCCGATTCCAGTATACCCCACTCCAAACTTCGTTTTGCGTGGGGTATTAAAAACGTATATTAATCAGACAAATAAAAACCTGGAGGGAAATATTTTGTTATAATCAAATATTAATGAAATTGATAAATAAACATGAAACAAAATCATATTCCGTTACAATGATTTTTAATAAATTAATAAAACAAAACTATGCAAATCCTTAGATTGCTAGATATATATTAGTATGATTATAATTACTGTTGTTATGTAATTAAAAAAATAGGCGTGAAGCAGAAACGTGCCAATAGGGAAGAAGTCATGCCGAAATGTGTGTTGACACAGATGAGGACATTTTATCAAAATCCAAAAGGAGCACTCTCCATGGATCATAAATGGGAATAAAATGTATATCAAGGAACTATTATACTAAGGTGGATTACAAAATATGTAACTCTCAGTGAATTTTCCTGATAATGAACAATCAAAATGTAATGATAAAAAGTAGTAGGTATAAAACGCGGACTAACACACGCGGACTAGCGGACTGCGGACTAGCGGACTGCGGACCAGTATGGTATAAAATGCGGACTGGTATTTTGCGGACCATGTACATAGATGGGACAAATTATACAAAGATGTTGGTCAGCAAATATCAAAGTTAGACGATCATGAAACAAAATAAGTCTTGTGGTGTATGGTAACGGTCATTTGGAAATAGATGTGCATGAACATAATTCATCAAATGCCAGTTGTATTTAGGTTCAATTGATGTTTTGAACTTATTATTTATTGTGTTCGTATTTATTGAAGCATTCACAGATATATATGTGTCAAATCAAATTGTAATATAAACTTTATAATATATCAATCAATTAACATAATTTAATACAACACAATTTCTAATATTGTATTGGTACTTAATTAGACCATTACAAAACTATTATATTTTACAGAATTTAAAACATGAACAAATTTGTTCACGGCATTAACAGTCCGAAAATCACATTTTTTTTTATAAAAATAAATAAATAGATATGTGTATATCACATCAGTTGAACCTAATTACAAGTGGCAATTGACGAATTATTTTCATGCAAATCTATTTCCAAATGTAATATTTGCTGACCAAAATCTTTGTATTATTTGTCCCATCTATGTACATGGTCCGCAAAATACCAGTCCGCATTTTATACCATACTGGTCCGCAGTCCGCTAGTCCGCGCTTGTAAGTCCGCGTTTTATACCTCCCCTCTCCCCCCACCCCCAATCATGTGTAATTCTCTGTCTGATAAGATCTCTAAATTCTAAGCATCGTACTGGCCAGTCTGAACCATATCAATTTGCAACCCATGCTGTTATATGTATGGCTTCAATTAGGAATAATTGTCCCTTCAGTGCAGCATATGTCAATCACCCATAAGTTATCCAGGACTACACAGCTAGACCTTTACGGCTTGAGGCGTTCCGTTAGTTTTTCTACATTATTTGAATTGTAACTATTAATAATTATATAACTGAAAAAATGACGTGTAAAATGGTGACCTCATGCCTGTCCGCTATTAAAGAATATGTTATAAAATATTGCGAAAAGATTTTTGAAAATTCAGGAATCGATCTATTCTAGTCGATCAAGAACTCTGGAGAAGTCCTTGATAAATTACGGTGTAAACATTTCCATGCCTCTACTCTTAGCACCTATGACTTTTCTACAGTACGGGTTGTACTCTATATACTCCTGTACCACAGATATCTTGACTACTGTACGGGTTGTACACTATATACTCCTGTACCACATATACCTTGACTACAGTACGGGTCTTACACTGTATACTCCTGTACCACAGATAACTATATACTCCTGTACCACAGATAACTATATACTCCTGTACCACAGATAACTATATACTCCTGTACCACAGATAACTATATACTCCTGTGCCACAGATAACTATATACTCCTGTACCACAGATAACTATATACTCCTGTACCACAGATAACTTGACTACAGTACGGGTTGTACACTATATACTCCTGTACCACAGATAACTATATACTCCTGTATCACAGATAACTTGAGTCAGCCTACACAGAAGACTATATACTACTGTACCACAGATAAATATATACTCCAGTACCACAGATAACTTGAGTCAGCTTACACAGATAACTATATACTCCTGTACCACAGATAACTATATACTCCTGTACCAAAGATAACTATATACTCCTGTACCACAGATAACTATATACTCCTGTACCACAGAAACTTATATACTCCTGTACCACAGATAACTATATACTCCTGTACCACAGATAACTTGAGTCAGCTTATACAGAAAACTATATACTCCTGTACCACAGATAACTTGACTACAGTACGGGTTGTACACTATATCCTCCTGTACCACGGATAACTGTATACTCCTGTACCACAGATAACCTGAGTCAGCTTATACAGAAGTCTATATACTCCTGTAACACAGATAACTTTACTACAGTACGGGTTGTACACTATATACTCCTGTACCACAGATAACTATATACTCCTGTACCACAGATAACTATATACTCCTGTACCACAGATAACTGTATACTACTGTACCACAGATAACTATATACTCCTGTACTACAGATCACTTGAGTCCGATAAGCATGCTTATACAGAAGACTAGAGAATGTACTACTTTTCTAGCTTGTAATAATGTCAGGTCTTGCTTTACAAACGCCCATAATGATAATTAT
The DNA here is from genome assembly GCA_037043455.1 of Cyrtodaria siliqua. Classification (NCBI taxonomy): domain Eukaryota; kingdom Metazoa; phylum Mollusca; class Bivalvia; order Adapedonta; family Hiatellidae; genus Cyrtodaria; species Cyrtodaria siliqua. The sequence continues at coordinate 223,631 of JAWPHD010002116.1, read as the reverse complement.
AATATGTGGACTTGAGCTGATGTTTGTAGAGCGTTATCTTTTCTTCTCGATACTATCTTTATAAGATACGGGAAAAACGTTACCCGTCAGGGTGTTGGTATTCCTATGGATACGAACTGTGTCGCAGATTTGCTTTTTTACTGCTATGAAAGAGATTTTATGCCAGAGTGACATTATTGATGCATTTATTGATACCCGGACCGCAATATTTATTGTTAAATTGTTAATTGGAATTGTTAACCCTTTTTAGGTAATAACAGAAGTAACACTTTATGAATATCAATATTTCCACCTTGTGTACTTTTAACAAACTGTGTTATAGTAATACCACAAGATGCACATGTTGCTTTTAACATTCTTCTACCATTTTTTGCTAACATATACTGAGGATTAGCATTTTCAGTAATCATCTTTTCTTTAATACAGTAACTCAAATATAGATAAGATTAGACTAAACTTTGTTTGCAAAATATGATTTTATAATGTTTCCACTTTTTATTGGCTTAAAAGGTTTTGACCCCTCTAAAGTCAGTCATTACGCTTCACTTTTCACTTGTGCGATGACTGGACTACCTCTTGCGACTCTATGATTGTACCTACCGAAACCCCAACTAAGGGAGGTGGGTGCATGACCTTTCGTCCCTCGGGTTTTCTGGTCGTATCCTAGATTGGTTTTCTCTTTAGCTGCAACTACTATCGTTGTTCAGTACGATTCTGGATACATCCTGAGATGTTTATTATTTTGTATGTCTATCTTTAGTTAGTTTTTATGGATGTGGACTTTATTGTTAGAGATTTCCTTTTGATGGGATGTAGTTTTGTTTACACTGTCTTGTCCATTTGGGCGCTGAAGACAGGATAATAGCGAGGATTGTGCGCATATGAAATCGATTCAAGCTAACCAGTAGGCCTTATTGCCTACTGACCGTTCCAAGTCGGTAACCCTGTCTTCACCACCCTTTCTGTTGTTTTTTGTCTCTTTCATTGTAGTTTCAAGTCCTTGTTTGCAGTACAGTGCGGACGTACGATGCCATTGCTTTCGGACGCTGTGGTTCTATAGGACCCTATATATCATTTAGTATTTTATAAAGGACATCATAAATATTATGTCCATCTTGTAACTTTTTAATGAAGAATAGACAGAAATATCCTCATAGAAAACTTTTGATACTGAATATTGTTGTATTATATGTTGGGCGTATACGTTAAAACGTCTTTTGGTGGACTTAAGCCAAACGGATCGAAGTAATAATTATCATAGTAACAATTCCAGTGTGTACCAGGTCCAGTATGATCAACAATATTAATAATACCAGATTTTTGTTTATTTTGTTTTATCGGTAATTTGTTTTGCTAAAAACTCCTCTGAAGTTTTTAATACCTAACTGCTTTGCCCATTTCATTATATCTAAGTTAGAGATAGGCTCGTTCTTAAAAACTATTATCATTTTACGAATTGGATATTTCTATATCGTCTAATTTGTGAGTCTACTTGTAAACCATTTCTACGATCAACTCTTTGTCCTTTCCCCTTTCTGTCTACGTGCAAACCATTTCCAGCTAAACCACTAATAAGAGATCCAATCAATGGAATTCCTAATGATGCAAGCAGTCCAAGAAGTCCTCCATCTTGTCGTTGTTGCTTTGTCAAGGTCATAGGGCAACAACCTTTAGACTTTATTATCTCGTTTTTTTGCGCAAGTGTTAATTTATTTGATCAAAGAAGTGCTTGTTTTTTTGTCACTAGAAATAGTTACCATCCCATTCCAAATAGTTTACCAATTACAGTACTTGCTAAGCCACTTAGTGATCCTGTTGCTAGAGGCCCTAATATTTTTGGAACAAATTTAGCAACTATGGTAATATTGTTTTAGTCAACAAACCAGCTAATGCTCCCAAAAAGCCTGCATTTTTACACTGAGATCTCATTTGTGTTTTTGATATATTTATATCTAACCCGCGTCCGTCGTTTATTGCCTTCTTAATATTTTTAATTTGAGTTTCTGTTAAAAACAAAGGAAAATCCCCAGTTAGTTGGTTATTGTTTAACCTGAGTGTTAATTCACTGTTGTTCTCATAAGCCCTCGCTAAACTCTGTTTTTGGTCATCTGATATATTAACTGAATAATTTTGGTAAGTCATATATATTATAAGTTATATTAAACAATAACTAGTCCATTTCCAACAGTATCAATAACAACATTATCCTCGTATAAAGAAAAATGCATATACTTTATATTCAGCTGCAGGAGATGTATTTAATTTATATCTCAAATTTAGTTGTTTTGATCAGTGCTGACTTCATCACTTTTATGGCATAAATCAAAATATATCATCAAAAAGCGTCCGAAAATTACTTATATTGAGTAAAGTTCAAGTGTCTTTATCATTTTGTTTGTAAGAATAATTAATAACATCTCTAAATATTCTGATAATATTATCATAACTGTATTCAGTCTCTGGGTAATAAATTCCGTTTCCAACTTCCAATCTAGATGATTGTAAATAGCAATTACTATTAGCAGCATTTAGTTTAAAAGTATCTAAAAGATGAGGATTTTGTGTTTGAAAAGAACTCTTGTCGGCCCTTTGCAAATACACCAGCCGTTATTCTAAATACGGATTCAGTTGCTTCAGAACTTCCACTTTCTTGTATCATTTCACGAAGGGAAGTCCATCGTGTTGCTGCCATGTGATTTGCCATTACATAACTTAAACCATCTGAGTTAAATATCATTCTAGGTATCCACAAAACTGATTCATTAATAACTACTCGGCCATCATCACCACTTGATTTGAAAATTAATAATCATCAGCTGCCAATTGCAAGCTAATTTGAATCTGACTAGGAGGAAGCATGTTTGTTTCTAAACCTTCAAAAAAGGAATATTTGTTTAATGGAATTATAGAGTCAACTTTATTATTATTTATGATTAATGTATGACGAGCAGTAAATACTGGGTCATTAAATACTGATAAAGATGATCCTTTGTAAGCAACAAACACAAATAAGTGAATAAAGCAGCAGACTCGGTTTTATTGAGTATGTTCATGAGAAGTAATGAAAGAAGCAACACCTCTCACGCCATTAGTCATAAGCACCGGCTTAAGCGGTATTCTACTTCAAAGCCATATATATTGGGCTCGTTGGTCCCAAAGGACCAGTAACAATAACACTACTGATGACCAATCTGATCATCTCGAGATTCTGCAGCAGCTGTAATGTCAAAATAAAAGTATTCGTTTGTTCTGGTTGAATCTGTATAATCGCGAAATATTTCCAGTAAACCTTTGACGTTAACAAATATGTGAAGATTATTTCCATCGTAAACTATTTTTCCATTTTGCTTTACTTGAATTTGATTGATTAATGAAGCTGCATCGTTACTTAAAGAAATTATGTCAGCGTCTGCGAAAGCAGCTCCATCAGCAAGCTTGTTTACTTAAAAATTATTTCAAAATATGCGCTTTACCAATCAAAGTGAGAACTTCTATCATTTATTTTAAATTGATAACCGCTTTTCATTTGTCTAGTAGCATTTACAGGTAATACTACAGGAGTATCTAATTGAATACTTACATATTCGTATCGGGTATTATATTTTTCACTTCTAAACATTTATATATACTATTAATTAGATTATTTTCTATTAATTAATCGTTTAATTCTTGTATGAACATTTGTACTTTTGATTCCCCTTCCGGAAAGTAATCTATTAATTTTTGTATTTACATCTTCTTTAATTATATTATCAGCTACAACTTTAGCTACATCTTCTTTTGCATCTTGTGTAAGTTCTTTTAAAATTAGTTTACCTTTTGGTTTAGGTTTTATAACTGAAACAAACTTATCAGTAGCCATTTTTCCTACTTCATCCCCAAGTTTCTTAGAACCACTCTCGTGTTTACAAGCAGTTTCTAATGCATTTTTAATTGCTGTTTTTACAGACTCGCTGAATATTTTTGATCCAACTTTTGAAAAAAATTCAAATATGCCAGCTCCCGTTAACATGTCTACTTGAGTATAAGTTCCCGTACTGGTGTTGTTAACTTTTTTTAATCGTGCCATATATAATAATTGCAAGATAAAACTTATGTTAATTCTTTAAAACAAGTCGAAATGATGTATGAACTCCATTCAGATTAATAATTTTGCCAGAGAAGTCAGTAATGTAAATATTAATACTGTTAATGATCGTTTTGTTTACTTCGCAGTACCCAACCCTTATCGGTTCATCTTTAAAAGGATATGACCTCGTAAGGTCAGCTGTGCTTATTTCAAAAATAACATCTCCATATGATCCATCAGCAATATAATTACTTACTTGGTGAATATACAATGTATCGATAGAATTTGTTATGTTTGGTGTTACAGCTCCAAATTTAGTTTCTCTAATAACTGCATCTTCGCCAAACCCAATTAAGGTGTGAAAGTTTGATTCTCTTAAATCAAGCATGCAAATATTATGAATGGTAACTAAACATTTAAAACTTGACAAATCAAACTCAATTTTTATTGGGACAGGGGGGTCATCAGTTAAATCACCGTTTACAGCCAATGTTTCTTTATGTAATTATCGATATAAGCATAACTGTAATTTCCATTTGTAAAACTAATAGTTTTCCAATCATTTCCGTTGTGATACCTTATCACTTTTTTATTAAAATCCCCACTAATATTATACCACGAGTAAGTCATAGAATTAATCTTGTCAAGTCCAATGCCATATTGTTTGTTCTTGTCTAATACCAATGGTCTGTCAAATACAGTTGTAAAATTACTCGGTGTATTTGAGCTATTAATTATTGAAGCTTTTTCTGATGATAATACAATTTTTTGTTCCATTTAATGTAGGATAGATTAAATGAAATGCTTCAGAAGCTTTAGATTTTCCGATCAGCTTTAGCTACTTAACTTCCATTTTATATATAATAAGTAGACAATATTGATTGCCAAATCAATCACCTTTGTCAAACAGTTTAAAACTCGATTTTTTAAAAATTGAAAACTTGAGTACCTCTGGCGGTTGGAAAGATGGTCCAATATTTAGATTTATGAAGATATGCTTCAAATGTTCCTTTTAGTATTCGTCTACCGTTTTCTTTTTTTGGTTGAGCATGTGGCTCATCAGTATGTGAACATATATTAAACAAAATAAGCCATTCTGTACCTAGGTCTGTATTTGTAACAGTATATGTAGGGTCTGCTTCAATTACATAACGACCGGGTTTTACAATTGTAACGCCACTACCATCGTGATTTTTTATAGCATATTTTTCACTTTTTACAAATAACCTATTTGTAAGAGTAAGTGCTTTGAAAAAACCACTACGAATGGTTCTTTGAAGTGGTTTTCGTGTTGGGTACGACAAATAACCAACGTTATATTTTATAATACTTATTCCGTCTATTGTAGCTTCAAGAATTAGACTCCGACTTAAATAGTCTACCTTTACCTTCAACATATCAATTATACCAATAATTGCTGTGTGTCGACTATCAGACTTTTGTTTATGCTCTTTAAGAGAAGCGATGTCATTATCAAAAGCTTTGCTTCTTTCATCCTGAGCAGCTTTCAATTGGTTTGAGACATCATCAATAGCAGTTTGTGGTTTATTAGTGTCAACCAGTTTGTTCAGAGCATTCTCCAGCGTCTTGCTGCCAACCATTTTCTTTTTGATGTCTTCAAACTCTTTGTTGATATCGGCAACGTTAGTATCTATCTGTTCATTTAATATTTTAATTTGAGTTATTTCGGTAGCAAAAGCAGTTCTCATTTGTTTTGAAGCATCAGTAATAGCAATTTATAGTACATTAGTGTCAACCATTTGTTTATTGATTTCCTTAATTCTTCATTAATACTTTCAACACCAACTTGTATTGTTTCGCCTAAATTTTTTATAAAGATCGCAATCTTCCGATCCATCTTCTTTCTTTTCTAGCTCTTTTAAAGTATCACCCAAATGTTGTATTTCATCTTTAAAACCATTTTGAATTTAAATAATTTTTTCACAGTTTGCTTGTAACTTTGTTTGTATTTGACTTAGTTTATCAACAAGACCTGTTGTTAAATTTTTCATCATGTCTGGAATTTTATCAGTATTATAATCACGTATTATCTTTGCTACTCTTCTTACAGTAAATTGCTTTGTTGCTGCATCAACTGACTTTTCTGGATTACCAACATTGATAATTTTATTATTATTCATAATAAGATTACTTCTTAAAACATTTTCCTGGTTTTTACCCTTATGAACATAATTAACCACATGTTTTTGTTTTACATATTCAGACAGCACAATACCAAAATTTGTAATATTAACACTGCCAGTACTTACTTCATACTTCATCGCCAAGATCATTAAAAAGTTCCATTATATATAATATGATTAGATTAAATTTCACCGTTGAAGTTACGCTTTACTAATTTTCTAGGACGATCAAGATAAAGAAAGTCGTACTGCTTGTCAGTCGCCTTTTTATACCGATCTTTGCTAACATCTTGTTCGCTGGAAAGCATACTTAGCTCGCGATTAGCTAGAGTTGTGAAGAAGATGTAATGAGAGCAATTCAACCGAATGTCTTTGGGAGTTTTGTAATAAGATTGCGATAAATAAATTACGCAACACTTTTTGTGTCTTCCCTGGATGAAATAATTAATATTACCATTTTGATTACGTTCACAAACATAATCGTCAAAAATGACTATCTTTTGAGTATCTGAATCTAGAGTATTCACAAGAATAACTTCATCATTTGGACATTCTAATATATCTTCGATTGGTATATTATTATTTTTTGCTATTTTTTCAAGTTTTTGTGACAAGACCTGATACTTGGACTGCTCTAAGTTTTTAGCAAACAAATAAATATTGTCGTAGTACTCTAAACGTTTTAATAACATGTGAAGTAATGTATTTGTTTTACCAGATACTGAATTACCACACATAAGCATTCTAAAACAACAGTCTGGCATACATTTCCATATCTGTTTGAAATTACCTTTTTCTGTCTTCATGTCATAGTTTGGAATTTCCATTATAATAATACTTGGATAATACTTATCTTAACTTATCTTAACTTATACTATTTTATCTAACGTTATATTACACATGTCTTTGTTAGAGAGTGGAAAAATTTAGCAGATAAAAACAAAAATCAAGTGAACTTGTTTAGGAATACGAAAACAAAGTTATTCCGAAAAGACTAGAAAGAGGAGCTAGTAAGGATGTATACCAAAAAATGCTGGAGCCAGTAACTAGTGAAATAACAGAGCAAACGAGGCAGCTAGCTGAACATTTGGTTACATTTCCAGAAATACGCCAACAGTTGGCTATTATTCCTGAGGCAATACGTCCACAATTAGTTGCCCCGCCTGAGCGTGAAGCTATAGCACCGCCACCACCGCCACCACTGCCTCCAACGCTACCACCACCACTCGTTTTAAAAGAAAAACATCATTCAAACCGTAGATCCAAGCACCGCTGGTTGATTTCAGGGAGGAACTAAAGCGGGAGATAGAGTTTGGACGAAAATTAAGAAGTGTTTCAGAAAGAGTGCTTAGGTCAAAACCTGCCAAACCCACGGAAACATTATTTGAAAAAAATCAAAGAAAAACGTACTTCAATTGAGCCTGAGGAAGAAGAAATAGAAAAAGAAAAGGAAGAATTGGGAGAAAAAAAAACTGCTGCGAGGCCTAAGAAGCCCAATCCGAATGTATGATATTGACTTGAATGTTGGTATGGATAAATTACCAATAAAAACTGAAATACCAGATATTATGGAAGGAAAAGCTGATTATGGTGAATATATTAAAAAAGCCAAAAAGACACACAAGGTAATGCATCATAGAAGTTTTAAACAACTTCTTTCATATGTCCAAACAACCAAAGGATTAGCAAATGACGAAGAGGTAATCAGAATTGTCTTTAATAAAATGTTAGAGATTCAATAAAACGATAATTGTACAGAACCTCTAGAAATGTTAATAAGAAAATATAGGTTGAATGTACATGATATCCAGTCATAATTCTTTTTCAACTTTTTTCCAAATGCTATCGTTCTTTTTCTCTAGTAGATTTTGTTTTAATAGTTTATTTTTGAAGATAACTTATGTTAATAAAGGCATCGATTTCATTAATTTAGCCGGTATTTTTAATGATATGCGGGCGACTGACAAAATTCCAAAGTATTTTAAGAATATTGAGACTCCTGTTATATGTTACAAGTATAAGAAATCTACTAGAAATCTTATTTTCAATTATAATAGGATCGTTTCTGATCTTGAGATCGAGACATCTACTCCTACTGATTGAGATTGTCAAAATTCTAAATTTTGTTACGAACCTGCCCGTCACATTCTTACTGGAAATCGTGATGTAATTGAGGATAAGATGATTCGGCATTTAATTGCCAAAGGGCCCAAGTATCGCCTTCCATCTAATATTGATTTTAATGCCTGTCGCAATGAAATTGCGGGTTCTTTAACGGATTTCTGTACAAAGTGGTGTAAGCGAGAACAAGCAGATAAACATGCACTTACTGCTTGGATGAAAACTATTTCAGAAATTGTTGAATTACGTATATTATTTTACGAATCAAATCCATCCCTGTTTCCACGGCCTTCTACTTACAATTTACGACACCTTAAGAAGGGTATTCAGAATTTACATACTAAATTTGCTCTAGTTCCAGCAGACAAAGCTTCCAACAATATAATTATTGTCTGACGACCACATTATATCAATACTTCGAATGTTGAGCTAGCGAGCACTTCTGCTTAACTAACTACACCTCTGCTGGAGACGGACATTGTTTCCCAGCATGTGACCGTTATGGAGACTATGAAGGTGTCTGCAATTAGTAAGCAGCGAAGCTCCCCACAATGTACTGGATACCCAAACTTCACAAAATTCCTTACAAAGCACGTTTTATCGCTAATTCTAGTTCACGTACCACGACTAATATATCAAAACTATTGACTTCCTGACTTTCAACGATTAAAGAACATATTGTAAAATATTGCGGAAAGGCTTTCGAGAACTCAGGAATCAATCTGTTTTGGTCTATCAAAACTGGAGAAGTTCTTGACAAACTACGGTGTAAGCATTTTCATACCTCTTCTCTAAGCACCTTTGACTTTTCTACACTGTATACTACACTACCACATAATCTTATCAAAGAAACATTGCTTCAGCTTATTCAGAAGACATTTGCTAGAGAAGGTACAACTTTTCTAGGTTGTAATAATGTCATGGCTTGCTTTACCAACACCCCATTGATAAGTATAATTTGTGGACTTGTTCTGGATAACATCTTTATAAGATACGGTAAAACTATTTACCGCCAGGTTGTTGGTATTCCTCTTGGTACTAACTGTGCGCCACTTGTTGCAGATTTATTTTTGTATTTCTACGAAAGAGATTTTATGTTGAATTTGTCACCTGATAGCCAGGGCGAAATTATTGATGCCTTTAATAATACTTCTCGGTATCTTGATGACATACTCCATATTGATATTCCGTTCTTTGCTCATATGGTTACTAACATTTATCCACCAGAGCTCACGTTGAATAAAGCCAACAGTTCGGATACAGTAGCAGCATTTCTCGATCGTCATCTCTCGATGTCAAATGATTGTATTCATACTAAAATCTAAGATAATAGAGATGATTTCAATTTTAACATCGTTAACTATCCACACCTGGATGGAGATGTACCTCTTGCTACTTCATACGGGGTGTATATCTCCCAGCTCATTTAATTTGCTAGAGCGTGTAATGATGTTATAGACTTCAATGATCGAAATCAAGTTATTACAAGTAAACTTCTTCAGCAGGGTTTTATCACAAACTACGTAGATCTTTCTCTAAATTCTACCTCCGCAACGAGGGCCTGCTGGAAAAGTAAAGCACCAACCTTAAAACACTTCTGCGACTAGGCATATCACAACCCTCATTTTATGGAGATGTGGTCTATAAACTGCGAAAGTTAAAGGGGTCTGACGGGTTTCCTGACCGCTTTACAAATTTAATCAGGAAGTTCGTCAGAAAAGGATATAACCCATTGGTTTTACAACGCACTTCATGTTTAGTGATTGACCCCTCTACAGTCAATCATTACGCTTCACCTTTCACTTGTGCGATGACTGAACTACCTCTTGGGTCTCTAACATTGCACCTACTGAAACCCCAACTAAAGGAGGTGGGTGCATGAGCTTTCGTCCCTCGGGTTTTCTGGTCGTACCCTAGATTGAACTTCTCTTTAGCTGCAACTACTATGGTTGTTCAATACGATTCAGGATACACCATGATATGTTTATTATTTTGTATGTGTTTCCTTATTTAGTTTCACTGGATGCCTTATTGCCTACTGACCGTTCCAAGTCGGTAACCCTGTCTTCACCACCCTTTCTGTTGTTTTTTGTCACTTTCATTGTATTATCAAGTCCTTGTTTGCAGTGCAGTGCGGACCTACGATGCCATTGCGTTCCGACGCTGTGGTTTCTATAGGACACTATATCTCTTTTTTTTCTTTTTTTTTCTGTTTAATAGTTTAAATATTTTTCTGAAAAATGTATTCAAATTTGATTGATCTTTTTCGACCCTCTATTTTATCCAAAATCTTTACAATTTTGTAAAACAGCTCTTCAAATCTTTGTCTTTCCGTAGCAGATAAATTATATTTCATAAAATGTTTTCCTAAATAATATTTTCTGTGATAAATACTTTTCTTTCGATTGTAATTATAAACTACATTGAGATTATAGCCGTTGTGACCGCACTTTACACAGATACGTTCGTTAACGAGAACTTCATAAGTACCATTACAATTTATACACGCATACGTGCACTTGTAGCAAAGCTTGGTTCTAACACAATATTTCAAAGCTTCTTTTTATCAACCATGCAAATTAAAATGCAATCTAAACATATTCCAGAGGGATCAATAATATCCAAAACTCTTGCACAATATTTTCAATTCATTATATTATAATATAGCATTATATTTTTAAATTAGAAGCTTAAAGACATTATCTCATGTAATATTATAAATGGAACGTGTAGAAAATCAAAAACTTTAATGAAAATGATATATGCTCGAATAGTTGATTTTGAAAATATGAATAAACTTAACAGGGAGTTACTAGTTTTTACCTACTTTAAAGATCTAACTGAAAAAATTATAACCATGGCACAACAAATACAATTATCCTTGGAAAATAAAAAAGAAAGAAATAAGCAAGTTGCGTGCTTTCTGTGACAAAACAATTTCATCAGCAACTCGTGATTTTATAACTGAAAATTATTTTATTGCTTACTACAGCTATTTATTCCACAAAATAATTGATATTGTTGTTTATGCTGGTTAAATAAAATAATTTAATCTATAGTATATGGAAAGTTCTAAAGAAGAAATTAGTGTTTCTGAAAATAGCCGTATGAAAAAAAAGGCAAATGAAGAAATCAGTTATTTTGAAAAAAGCCGCATGGAAAAGGCAAATGAAGACATCGAGGATTTCAAAAGAGACTGGATGAAAAAGGTAGACGAGGAAATCAGCACTGCTGTAAAACTTCTCATGGAACAAGCAAAAGAGGAAATCAACAGTTTTAAAAAAACATGTATGGAAATAGCAATTAAAGGAATCGGGGATTTTAAACAAGATTATTTAAACAAAAAAATAAATAATAATAATGACATTATAGAAAATCATATGAAAAATGTAGATGAAAACATTAATGCCTTCGAGGAAGATCATGTAAAAGATGCTTTGATACGGCGTTCTGAAAACTTAATTGAGTTTTATGCAGAGTCTAAAATTAGTTAAATTGTGGCTGGCATAGCTGACAACCTTCCAGCTGAAGTAAGTCATGAAATGTCAACAAAGGAAAACAATGAAAAAAGCTTTCTTGATTTTGTCGAGAAAATAAACTCACTAATGGCTTGTGGTTTCGTTGAAAAAATGTCTTTCACAAACTATTGCGATATTTTAATAAACCAGGGAATAAATATTTTACTTTAAAATAATTAAATAAAATAATTATGGGCTTTAAAAAAAATCTCATGTAATATTATCTATTGAGTATCCAAGAAATTGAACAATCCCCAAAACAATATAACAAGGTTTTAAAGTAAACGTTGTGATCCACTTGCACAGCTGTGAGAAACACAGCCAGCAGTTTTAAAATTTCTTAACAAAGAACTAGCACAGACGGGTGGCTTTAAATTTAGTGTTGATGTGAAACATACTTCTAAAAAAACATCGATGGGAGACAAAGAAACAGGTCCTGCACCGACATACAAAACAGCTTACTTTAATTCTAAAGCAGCCACAATATTGTTCGAACATGATATTATCAAGGCACTGGATAAAGCACGTAGTAAAATTGTAAGCAGAGTTGGAATTTGGCTTCAAATGGGAAGTGGCTGGCAAATTGAGGTAATAGATGCACACTACATAAATAGAACAAAGTACAAGCCTTTGCTAAGTATCTCGTATTTAGATTTACCAAAAGAACTTGTTCATGCTAAAAAAGGATTGATAAATATAAAAAATGCAGATAATGAATGCTTTAGATGGTGCCACTTAGCTTAAAAGTTTCCTGTTCAAACAAATCCTCAAAGAATAACAAAGTACAAAAAACATATTGGTGATCTTGATTACAAGGGAGTAACATTTCCTGTTACAAAACAACAAATTTCAAAAATAGAAAAACGAAACAACATTTGTTTTAATTTATTTGGATATGAAGATAATCAAGTATACCCTTTGTACATATCAAAAAATAAAGCAAAAGAATCGTGTGATATGCTTTTGATAACTAAACAAGAAAGAAATCATTATGTGTGGATAAAAAACGGTAACGATTTGATGTATAATCAAACAACACACAAGGTAAAAAAGGGATTTGCAAAACATGCTTACAGTGCTTTACATTAGAAAGGGTCTTAAAAAAGCCTGAGCCTGATTGTCTTTCACTTAACGGAAAACAAGCAATAACAATACCAAAAGAAGATAAAAAGGTTTATTTTAAGAACTACGACAGGCAGCTAATGGTTCCGTTTGTTATATATGCTGACTTTGAAGCAATAACCGAAGATATGTTTTCAGCTTATAAAAATCCTAAAGAATCATATACAGAAGCATATGAAAAGCATTCTGATTGCGGTTATGGATATAAGGTTGTTTGTTGTTACGATGATCAATATTCAAAACCATTTGTAATGTACAAAGGATCAAATGCTGTTTACAAGTTTTTAGAAAAAATTATAGAAGAAGAAAAGTGGTGCAAAAGAACTATGAATGCACATTTTAAAAAAGATTTGGTGATGTCGTCGAAAGAAGAAGCTAAATTCCAAAAATCTAAATCATGTCATATTTGTGGTAATGGTTCTCAAAAAAGGTGACGCGGGTCGTACAGTAGCATATGAAAACTCTATTAGAAAAGTTAGAGATCATTGTCATATAACTGGAAAGTAAAGAGGAATTTCAGGCTGACTAAAAAAATACCTGTTGTGTTTCATAAATTGAGAGGATATGATTCTCACTTTATAATACAACACATCGGAAAGTTGTACATCTAGTACATGGCTTTTATGTTCGGACAAAGTTTGATTTTATTGACAGTTTTCAGTTTATCAATCATTATAAAATTAGTAAAAAAACATCCCCTCGTTTCAATACACCTCGCAAGAATACTTTGATAACAAGTTAGAATTGATAAAAAGAAAAGGTGTTTGTCCTTATCATTAAAAGAACAGTTTTGAACGTTTTAAGGAAACTAAAATACCTGGAAAAAAATAACTTTTATTCTCAGTTAAATGATGCAGATTATGATCATGCTAAAAGAAATATGGAAAACATTTAAGATTAAAAATATGGGAGAATATCATGATCTGTATCTAAAGACTGATGTCTTGCTGCTTGCAGATATTTTTGAAAACTTTAGAAAAATGTGTATTGAGTATTACAAATTAGATCCTTGCCATTACTTCAGTAGTCCTGGTTTAGCCTGGGATGCATGCCTTAAGATGACTGGCATCTAACTTGATTTAATAACTGATATTGATCAATATTTGTTTGTGGAAAAAGTATTACGAGGTGGCACAAGTTATATTGCAAACAGATATTCACAGGCTAACAATAAATATATGAAAAATTATGACAGTAAAAAGGAAAGCAAGTACATAATATACATTGATGCTGATAACTTGTATGGATGGGCTATGACACAATCACTACCTACTGGTAACTTTAAGTGGGTTGATACTTTTGAGAAAGGAAATCAAATTACATTGTTGAGTGTGATATAGAGTATCCTAAGAAACTGCATGACTCGCATAATGATTATCCTTTTGCCCCAGAAAGTTTAAATATAAAAGATAAGTGGTTGTCATTCTATTGTAAAAATTAAAACAAAAGTTTAAATTGGGACAATGCAATGTTAATAAACTTGTTACGACGTTTAAAAATAAAGAAAAGTATGTCGTGCATTTAGAAACTTAGAATTGTATAAAAAGCTTGGATTAAAGTTAACAAAAATACACCGATACTAGAGTTTGACGAATCAGAGTGGTTGAAGATATACATAGACTTTAATACTGCTAAGAGAACAGCTGGTAAAAATGCTTTTGAAAAGGATTTCTTTAAACTAATGAACAATTCAGTTTTTGGTAAAACTATGGAAAATGTGAGAAAAATAATTAATGTCAAATTAACTCATGATGAGGAAGGAGGTCCTTTTAAAATATGCAGCAAGACCATCATTCATTTCTTGTAAAATGTTTAATGAAAATTGATTTGCCATAAACAGAATGAAAGAAAGACTAGTTTTAAATCGTCCTATTTATGTTGGTATGTGTATTTTAGAATTGTCAAAATATTTGATGTATGATTTCCATTACAACTACATTAAAAACAAATATGATAAAAAAGCTAAATTATTATTTACTGATACTAATTCCTTGTGCTATGAAATAAAAACAAAAAGATGTGTACGCAGATCTTTACAAAGATAAACAACTTTTTGATAATTGTGATTATGATCCAAAAGTAAGTTTCATTTTAATGATAATAAAAAGGTTATTGGCATGATGAAAGATGAAACTTGTGGTATACCTATTGTTGAATTTGTTGGACTACGAAATAAACTATATTCTTATATGTTAGATAATAAAGTTAGTACATCAAAATGCAAGAGTGTTAAAAAGTCTGTTGTTATAAAAAAACACATGATAATTACAAAGATATTTTGTTTACAGCAACAGAAAGTCGCCATGAAATGAAAGTCATTAGGTCAAAAAAGCATAACATAAGCAGCTACGTAATAAATAAAAAAAGTTTATTAGCTTATGATGATAAGATATATATACTAGATAATGGACAAGATACATTAGCATACAAGTAAAATACTCTATGGCAAAATACGATATGTAAAGCGATGATGAAGACTATTACCCGGTTCCGTCTGACTTTTCTTAATAAATTGCAAATGTTTAGTTGAATTGTATGAGCAAGATATTATGTTATTGAAATGATCAACTGGATTGATAAGTATTATAGATACTGGGGGTTTCAGCGATAGTTTCCTAGAGTGGGTTTGCTTAAGTTATTAGTAATAAGTTTCAGGGCGTTTGGCTCCTGGGTTAACAGCCATGGCTGACACATTTTATAGTTGCTTAGGTTTGAAGCCCGCTCTGGGGAACTGTGCTGAAACCCCGAGTATCTATACTACTAATCATGTATTGGAACTGCCAGTGAACAATTAAGAGATGGCATATAATTATAGAGGATCTTACATGAGTGCCCGTTTAGTATTGAATTTATTAAACGAGTTTGACGGACGAACTGACAGTGCACATTACCATTGCATTGAAGTATGGTCGGTGAAATTGCCTTTGATGAATGCATAGCATTAACTCTTTTAATTCAGTACAATCAAAGGGGCGGAGCTTTACCATACTCTAACGTCCGATAAATGTATAGAAGTTAGAGTACGGACAGCACGCGCAGACAGGGTCACTAAGTGCACCATACTACAAATAAGAAGTCTGTATCAGCTCGTTGGTTAGGCCATACCAAGTTCTTTTCTATGTTTAGCGTCATTGGGCTCATAGTTATTTTGAGTGACTGGGCTAGAAAAACAAAATATTTTTGACATGCATATGATAACCATCGGAAACGCATTCAGCTTCGGCGACAAAACAAAAAACAAGTTATAAAATGACTAGGGAAATGAACAACTACATCAATTCATAATTGGAATAAACAAAATCTTACTACATGAATATCATTATACGTTGTTTTGTTGTTTGAATATGGTTTCAGTAAAAAAACAAACTCCAAAGAATGGTGAATTAATTTTTGATTGACATGTGATATATATATGATAAAGTAAACACATTCCAGGTTTTACACTATGCCGCGTGTATCCATTTATAGAAACTATGGTTTAACTAGAGTAAGTTCGCATTACCCCTTAACTAGACAAGCTCAGATCAACGACCATAGTTAAACTATAGTTAGTGATCGAAGTCCCTCATGGTAATTTGTTTTCGGACCTCCTCGGCGATGTCACTTGTCCGGTGCCATTTCGGTATCACCGAAGAATGACGGAATTGGCAGACTATGTACGATCAATTCCATCAGAACTTTTCGTTAATTTTCGCAATCGATGAGGATAAATCAGTACCGACTAACTGTCTCGCCAGTGACCAGTTGTCGACCAATATTCGATAAATACGACTAAGTGGGACCCTTTCAATTGACTTTGCAGTTTAATAAGCACAATTGACGCTACTATTCACCGTATTCAGGTCTTGAATTAGTATCAGTCGTCATAGAATCAGACTAATACTTTACAATATATACTATTTAATTATAAATTCACGCGTTTTATGCCGTGGCCTAATGGTTAGAGCTCCCGACTTCTATGCAGAAGATCCGAGTTCAAGTCCCTAAGTTTTTTTTTGTTTTTTTTTCTCTTCCCCGAAATAATAAGTAATTATAAACTTCTGGACTGGATCATTGATATAGGTGTTGATGTGATCAAACAAAACAACAGTATCTTGGGATATCGTTGAGAACCTGACATTGCACCTACGTTCACGCACCTTCGCAACATCTCGATTGATTCTGAACTTGTCCAAAACTGACAAAGTTTGTACGAATGGTCCGTACTGAACACATTCACGTAAATCGCGTGGTGTGTTAAAATACACCTGTTATGTTTTTTCCAATTTTTTCGTATTGGTGAGATACAGTTACATAGAACATACAATATAGAATAAAAAGAAAACTGCATAGGAGACAATTTATTAGGCTAGTGAATCTCGATTTTTGTTTTACATGTAAAAGGAGGATGAGTGCAGTATCCTCAATTGTACAGTTTGAAATGTTAAGCTTATTACTCAAACTGGATAAATCCTCATTTAGGCTGTGACTTTTTTTCATGTTAGGGGATGATTCGTTAATCCCCTTAACGGTATTAACTTTCGTCTGTACTATGAGTTTGAAAAAAACCTTTGGTTTTGCTATCACCGAAGAATGAAGGAATGGAGGAATTGGCCGATTACGTACGAGCAATGATACCGGAACTCGTCGTTAATTTCCGCAATTGGAGAGGATGAATCAATACTGGCCAATTGTCTCGACAGTTACCAATATAATCGTTAAATACAACTAAAGAGAAACATTTCAATTGATTTTGGTTTTAAAAATCTCTCTTCACTCCACTACTCAGGTCTTGCGTAAGTATCACGAGTCGTGAAAACAGATTACATTATATAATATTTAATAGTACGTCACACTTGTTTGTGACCGTGGCGTAATGGTAAGCGCTCGGCTGTAACGCAGGAGACGCGAGTTTGAAACGCCAATTGTTTAAAAAACATTTTTTAAGGATTTTTTAAATTAAACATTCATATCTGGAATCTTTTGAAATGAATCTTGGGCTTTGATTTAGATTAGTATAAACCAAGAACAAACATTCTTAATGGCTCCACTTTCCAGTATTTCCATGAAGAATTTGGACAATACATGTACATTTTATATTACTGGAATTATTCATTTTTAAACTAAATACGAATTTAAAACGCAGTTTATAAATAGAAAAATTGTTGAGAAATACATATTTTAAAACCGAAACACTTTTTTGATAAGGCGTTTCACGTGCAAACCTGGCAAATACTTTTAATAACAAAACAGTTTTTAGTTAAACGTAATAGTCTGCAATGAAAACCAAGGCACAGTGTTTTAATTCATATTTATCCAATAAATTAAAACCATATTTTTTATGTCACATTATTTTGTGCTTTCCACGGGTTTGAGTCATGTGCATACATTCTATATGTAAGCTTATCTTTTAGATTATTTAAATCTACCAATTATTACCTACAATGTTTGCATGAAATGAAATATGGATATTTTTAAATTACCTCGATAATACTTACCCGCATACGAAGTATACCATGTGTATGTTAATCTGAATGTTGATGCCATGAAAGTCTGTATTATTTTCTGCAAACTTATTCTAACTGATATACATGTGTTTATTTGTGTATCATAGATCATCATACTCATTTTCACAAGAGTATTAATAACCGTTGTCTCCTGGATAATCATGTTTATTTCTATTTTGAATGTTAATTAAAGTGCACTTTTACATTTAATCGATGATATCGAGTATAGACTTTCATAATCGATCATCGTAATCGGATGCTTAACTAACCGATGATGGGTTTAAAATAATCAATTAATCGGTACATCACTAGCGTTAACTTTAAATATTTCGTAAATGTCTTTTGTGGTGATGTTTGTGGTGGTAATGCTATTAAAATATGATGCTGAAATAATTTTAGTTGGCATATTTTAGAATTAGGAACATCGAAAGCTGCACTAATTCAAAGTATGAAAGTACTTAATAAAATCCTAGCGTGTTCTGAGAAATTTTATCTAATACATTGTACGACGTCAACCAATCTTTCCCAGATCATGCGCATATACTTATTGGAGATAATTACTACAAACTAGACGTTGATATGGGTGTATTAGAATTGTTGTTTCGTACACAATAACGTTTAAAAAAATACGAAAACTAAAACCATAAAACGTTGGTCTTTTCGTTTTGTCTGTTTTCAATGTTAACACTGTTAATATGCATTACTTGTTTCACTTTGCATGTTGCGATATCGTTAATAATCTAACAATCGCATCCGATTACCAACGTTCATACACCTTCGCAACAACTCGATTGATTTCGAATTTAGCTGAAATCAGGAACCTTTATTTCAAATTCCATCCCAGAATACGTGCATGTGAATCTCGATCCTTTTTTACGTAAAAAAGAAGATGAGTGCAATATGGCTTGGAAAGGACGTAGTGTTGAGATTTATATTAAATTGATAATGAAAGGTTCGTTGGTATCAATTAGATACGAAATTCAAAATTATCTAAAGAAGGTAGGTCATCACACTTGTTCTTTCATTTTACGTCTTTGAAGATGACACATATTTCTAACTTGAACAATTTAACTAAAAAGAGAAAAAATACTGATAGTCACTGAATATATGTTTTCATAACATTACATTCATTGAAAATCAAAGATTAATTTTCGATTACATATACATGTTTACATATCTTTCAAAACATACACAAACAAGTGTGATCCTCAATCGTCTTTTTACTTTAAAACGAAAACATATATGGACCGTACCCGACCCATTTTTTCACCAAAAAAATAATTCAAGATAAACAAAGTATGTTATAATGCTCAATTTTTTTAAAAACGTGTATATGACAAGGTCCTATGGCATTTCTTTCAAAACAAGCAAAAGTTTTCTAATGATTTTGTATTGCAATTTCTATAAATTACACAAATATCGGATTTGCATTGTTAAATACTGTATATACAATTTTGACATAGAGACCGAATATAAAATTAGCTCAGTATCTACTTTTATCTAGCTATTCCACAACTGAAAATCAAAAATCTTATTTTTAAAATAAAATGATAAATTGAATGCAGATCTACCCATACCTTTTTTTTTTTGACAATAAAAATTATGATAAATGACGCAAAAAAATACGAAAAAACAATTGCTTAAAATTTGATAGATCAATGTTATCATCTTAAATCCTTCATATCCATATCTATTAGAATGTAAAAAAATGAAACAATTCTGTTGTCAAATAAAGCTATGATTTAAAAATTAAAATTCTTAGACTTGAAATTTTCAAAACTTGCCAAGCCAACATTCTTAAGTTTATTACTCAACCTGGATAAATCCCCGTTTAGGCTGTGCCTTTTTCATATTATCGCTTTTCCGTCTCTCAGAAATCTTGGCAAATCTTTGCAAGAAATGTTATATAATTATCATATTAATTATTTCGTTGATCTATTATTAATATCTTCACTAATTATTAGAATTGATGTTATATAAAGTCTGAGAACAAACTTTAAAAGTGACGATACTTTCATTTATTTACTTACTTTCGTTTCGGTTGTAGATAATTATTCCCGATACTTTGTATTTTCCATCAAGATATACAGCCCACCAAGCGCTGGCTCCAGAATCAGATGTGTGAGTACAACCTTTTCCCTGATAATGGTCTGCGGTATTGTCTCCATCAACAGCTCGATTTGAAACACCATTATACGCTCTTGACGATTGAGTCGTGTTTTTGTTTAATGCAATATTTGGCTCTGTGAATATAAACACTATACTTATATTTTAACTGGCATGACACCGAAATGTTCAAATACTGCACATTATTGACACCTCTATAATTCTAACCAATCTCTTCCTGTCTTTTTAACCATGTGACAATCCTATATTTTCACTATTGTACTCAAAACTGTTGTTTAAATACAAAAACTGTATATTAATTTCATATTGTACTCCATCTGGTATTTAGAGTCCCAAAATCTATATTCGATGTGGATTCAAAAAAACTACAACAACATATCCCGTATTTTTTAAATATGAAAAGATAATTCTAACAGTTAAAGTCAAGGAGTCATCACGATTTATCTCCCTTACCGGTGTTCATCGGCACGTTGAACATTGTTGACGGAAAAAGAAATTGAAGATTTTATCTCCAAAAAATAGCCTTCAAACACTAAAAAAAATTGGATTTAAAAAGTAATGTCGCTAGAAACTACAAATTCAACGCTTGGTTGGAATTATAGAGGTGAAATAAAGAGGTCATTTAAAATGTTGAGTACAATACTGAATTCAACTGGACTCGCCTTGTCCAAGTAAAGATGGATTATGTCTGCTGGGTACTCATCCAACAGAATTTAGTATTGTACTAAACACTGTAAAAACACATATTAGTATACAATATGTCTGTATAGGCTAATGCAACTTGATATTGAGTAAATAAAAAAGACATATATTACAAACTTAAGGCTATAGCGTTTATTGAATGTACGTTAGAAAAGATTAATACATCTTGATGTAGTGTGTATAACGATTTACTTATTTAACTCTAAACCTCCTACTTTCTCCGATTATAGAGACGCTCACTTCAGCGGATTATACATATCGCCATTTAACATTTAACACACCAATACGCGTACTCTTATACATAACTATTGTCGCTCATGTTACTAGTATAATTCAATAGAGTTAATGCATGTTGTTCAACATTTCTGATACATAGTGATACATTTATATATATAGATACATAAACAGTTGCTAGTAGTCAGCTAGAAACTACCTGAAAAGTGCCAACCCAGGCCTACAGCCTTACTGCCTGTGACGATCATGCACACCACAGCTATCGTTATCGTCCGTGTGTTCACCATATTGTATGACATCACCGGTTTCAGTGCAACTGTTACATATTGCGTATAATCGTAAGCATCTACTTCCTAGTTGATTTATAAGTAAACTGTAACAGAAAAAAACATAACAAAAAACATTAAGTCATGATCACCCGTCAGTTCATCCCAACACAATGTGTTGATTTATACAGTGAGCAAAATAATTCTACACCATACAAAATGAAAGAACGTTACTTACGGTTATATTTGCATTGATGCCTATTTCCCTCGTGCAATGATAGGTCTGCATTGTACCATATGACCGTACAATTAATTTCCGTATTGATGGAAAAAATTAAATCCGTATTGTAGAGTACACGAGCCCCATGTTAAGGTTTACCACCACTAATTACATGTAAGCCTCCGAGGTGTAGTCGAATGTAGTTCCTATAATAAAAAGTAATCCCTCCTTTTTTGATGAAAACGGGCAAAATAAGGAGGGGAAAAAACTGCCAATTCCTATTCGATTTTGTGGTTGTATGTATAAGAAGCGTATTAATAAGTTTTACTGCATCACTGATGAACATTATCGAAATTTCGACTCTATGCTTACACTTTGTGAGAAATGAAAACAGTCAATCAATGAAAACAGCTGTACCCTTGATCTGTTTAGTAAACAAACAAGAACTTTCTTACATGTCTTGTGACCCCACCACCCCCCCCTCCCACCACCCCCCCCACCCTTTTCTGGTGATTTGTCAAGTGGAAAATTAGTTTTCTATATGAACATTACACTGCTGCATTATCCATACTTGAGTTGAATTTGCAGCAAATCATTAATGTGTGACACTTTAACATTGGTGTATATGGGCAAAAAAATTAGTGGTATAATACCTTAACTCAACGATAAAGTCCGAAAACCGTTAAAATGTTCCGAATGCATCAATATCACATAACTGCTTTACACGCCTATATACTTTCGTGTATAAAGCGCTTAAATGAAAATATTTGTTGTCGTTTGGTGTTGAGATCAGACTACACCAATTACCAACCAATCAGCGGGCAAGGAAGAGTACTTATAAAGGTTAAATCATACATTTGTGCAATGTATTCATAATGTGTTGCATAATCAAAGAAAGAAGTATATTTTACATTTTCCTCATGTTTCTACATGCAAGTAGGTGGGTCAGCACCATCCGACCCAAACAGCTTTTTCAAAACATACTCAACGTATGGCTTCTGTTTTTTTTTTTGATAAAACTAAGATAGGTCTTGCACACGTTTGACACAGTTAAAGGTATATCTGGTACATTTTATTCATTTCTGAGGGCTTTGCAAACATTGTTTGGCAAAAATGTCAGAAAGTAAAATCTACATCTGTCCAAAAAGATGTTGAAAAGCTGCTTTAGTCTGTTTTGAAAAAAATGTTGAGGTAAACTCCGATTTTGAGTGCATCGCTTCTATACGGTTAGTGTCGATATGCAAATATGTCATGCGGTTTAATACATTTTACAAATTAAATTATTTAGTTGGCAAAACATATGATATTTTGTATGTTTTTCAAAACCCCCTTCATTTTAATGAATTTTCATGGATCTGTACTTTAAACAGTGCTTATTGGCTGCATGGTTACATGAAAATGACCTGTAAAGATGGTAAAACAATATCTAATAAAAAAATGCAATAAATAATACAGTAACAGGCAGTCTTGTGTAATGAGCATATTGTAAAACATGGCATGGCCCTAAAAATGGAGTTGAGGAGGATAGTCTCTTGATTGTTCGTTTTATGGTAAAATCTCCTATTTTGACCCCTGAAAATCACAAATATCATTTTTGAGTGGATATTATTTTCAAGATAGCTTCAGCTGAGTTACAAATCACATGTTGTTGATGAAATCAATTTAAAATCACTTTATTTGAAACAAAAGTTTGAACGGTTGTCGAGATATGGCATTTTGAAGATTTTGAATTTACGTGTAAAAAACGAAGGAATTTTGCTTTAGCCAAAGCTCTTTTAAGTCCTCATATTTTGTCGAAAAGGATTTTTTTCTAAAAAAGAATGACATCATTTCTCTCAGATTAAATGTATCAAACAATTTAGCCAGAAAAAAAACAACTTCATTCAGGTTTGAATGTCTCTTTAGATCAGACTACACCAATTACCAACCAATCAGCGGGCAGTGAAAAGGTTCCAGGGTAAATTCGGGGCTATTACACAGAATCTCATAATTTTGATTGGTTGATAAGGTAAACAAATCAAAAAATCTTGCTAATAAAAAAACAACAGAAGCCATAAGTTGAGTATTTAAATCAAAGAAAGAAGTATATTTTACATATTCCCCATGTTTCTACATGCAAGTAGGTGGGTCAGCACCATCCGACCAAAACAGATTTTTCAAAACATACTCAACTTATGGCTTCTGTTGTTTTTTTATTAAAACTAAGATAGGTCTTTCAAAACAAGTAAAAAATTATAGCTTACTATATTAGGGAACTCAGTACAGAGCTTAGAGCTATAAGGAAGGCCTATGGAAAATGAATTGGTGTAGTATGACCTTGACAATTGACAGTTGGTGAAAAATGCTTTCTGAAGAAGAAATTAGTGATTTTATCCTTTATCAAGTGTCAATAAACACGCTCACAAAAACATTTATATTTCTACATCGAGAGAAATAGGTATATAATAAAAAGTCATTTAACATTGTTCTGTAGTGGCTCGTCCAATATGGTTGTGTCATTTGGGTACTCCTCCAAATATATCACCGTACAGAACAATGTTAAATAACCTCATACTATTGTAAAACTAATATAGGTATTGGATCGAGTATCCTTCGTTAATGTCTTTTCATTTTATATATTTTATGAAAACATGTTTATACAATGTACAATGGCCAGATCATAACAGATTAACGTTCACCAGTTGCAAAACATATCATATTACAGAAGTAAAGATATACTAACCACCTGGATAACAATGACTACAGACGCTTGTAAACTGCTTTTGTTTCAACTGGCAGGGTCGCATAAGATTTTCTGCACAACTTGTATATATTGTATACATTATATTTCATATAATTAATACATACGAATATGTGAATTGTTCAAAGCAAATTGATGCTATTCATAAATAAGTGTTGCTTATACGAGTATTGCACTACTAATAAGATTAAACCTCTGTCAGAATAAGAAAAAACATCTGAGTATTACCATGCATAACCGATTTATTTAGCTATATGCAAACCGGTTTAACATCAAACTAATACTGGATTGATTAAAACATCGCGGTGTACACTTTAATCTTGATACACAACTCAAGATTGCCATGTGTCCCTTTAACTTACGAGATTTAAGTCAACGGTGTATTACCACCCGTTAGGGAGGATTTGTAGGCAGTTTGTATCGAACATACTGTGATTTGTGCATACCACATATATATCTTACTGAAACATCTGCTGAAAAAATAGGCTATCATCGTGAATATTATAATATGCACAATAAGATACGAAATCTCCGAAATAACTATACTTTTTTATCAGATGTATAAAGAATACAAAATTCACTACTGGCTTTTATAATCACATAAACGCCGAATAAATGCGTATCGGTTCTTATATTTACATTATTGTCCTGTCGCTTTGGTATCAGCATTAACGTGCCTTAGGACTCAATAATAATGCAAAATGCAAGAGAGACCACTGCCGTAAGTGTATTTACAGACAGTGGAATAGACATGTTTTATGAAGAAAACGTGAATGCGTGCGCAGTGCGTGCTTGCAGAGCGTGCAGTCTTTGCGCCTTCTTGTAAAATGAGGTTTATTCGAAATTAAACATTACTGTTATTAATATCCGTGCATATAATTATCATTATAGCAAAGAAGGTCAATATGAATGACATTCACCTACTTTTTGTGCTCCTTGAATTGATATTTAGTTCCACATTCATCTTTTATATTCACGTGTTTGGTCAAGTATATTGCTCTGACTCAAGAAGGGTAAATCTTTCAAACGTCACACATGTTTACATCGACATTGCAGAAGTATGTTTCAATAAAAAAGTAGGTAAAACTTTATAACGTTGACCTACGTTTTGTACTTTATAATAATGTTTTATATTCAGTTTTTAGTTAGATACCAGATACCAAAAGACATACAGTTTTCAAGTAGACTAACATATATATACCAGTGGTATGGTCCTACCACATAAGTCAGTGTGAATGACCTGGAGCTATTTTTCATTCTTAGTTATTTACATTAGAGTTTAACATTCAAAGATTAGTATTAAGGTCATTACGAGTTAACCCTTACAGCTTTAATTCTTTATAACACACCTACATGCCAGCTATAAGTTATTGCAAGTTGGAAGTCAATATCACTGACCTCGACCTAATTTTGACTGCTAACGACGTTGATGGTATCAACATGTTCTGAAACGACTTTGACATCATTTAAGGTGACTGACAGCGCTACAGCGAAGCATTTTCTAGTTCAAATTTGTAAATAAATGTACTAACGTTGGTATTTATATTTAATACAATAACTCTATATACTAAATGATTGCTATTCTATGATATTGTAAGTAATCGTTATAGGACATGAACGAGGTAAATACCGAGTTGTAACAGGGCATGGGGCACCAACGTGGGTCATTATGTAAAATCATGGTGACGAACTTGAGATTATTCTTGCATTACGACCCTTGTTTGTGCCCATGGACTGTTTTCAGTTGATATCGACCGAGTGAATGTCCTATAACTTTTTTATCGCGTTGGTTCTACAAATCGCTTTATCTTTAGAGCCCCTTTCACATAGCCCCTTTCACAATGCCCCTTTCACATAGCCCCTCTCAATCGATGTTTTTTACTTTGAAAGAGAGTGTGTAAAACAAGTTATGGAAGCAGACCTTGTTGAGTTGAAGGAAATTAACGCATTACAAAAAGGGTGCGCATGCGGAAAGAAATGCGATGCCAATATTCAATTAGAAACAAGTGTTTTGTTACCATATTTTAGATTACGGAATTGTTCAAAGGAAAATGCCTCAACAATGCGATAAACATTTTGCCTTTGTTATACACTGACTATTTATTTTACATCGAATACGAAACAAAATCCAATGATGAGATAACTGAAAACGTGCTTGTGTGTATGTTTTGGTTGTTAATTGTCTTTTAAAAGTGTCGCCACCCGTAATATCATATCCTGTTTCCGCACCAGCTTACTTATTGTCATCCCAATAAACTGACCCTACGTCATATGCGTGTGATATAATGTAATAGTCTAAGTTTAAATAGTTACACAAAACAATACCTGTTCCGATACACCACTGGAAATTCAACCCTTCAGTTATTTGTTTACGTCTAAAACGCAAGTATAATCACTATAATTATATTTGATTTTCATTCTAAAGCGTTGTTTTTCTACCACTTCCTGCATTATACAATATCTACACAGGCATATACAGACTGCAATTTCACGAAAGATGATATTTTGAACAAACAATTACCCAAGCGTTTCAAGTTCAGTAAGCTCTTTAGGTTTATTTCAATTAAATGTTAACATTACATGTATGAGATGTAAAGTAATATTAGCTGGCATATTAAAATGACTTTTCATTCAAACCAACACATTTAACGTACATCGGTAATACACATATATAATTTATATAGATATAAGAACATTATACGAACATTATACACCAGATATACACCAAACTCATTCATCAATTTCGGCTTATTATAATAAATAAAGCAGGGTACATAGGCAAAGAAACCAAACACTGACAAAACAAAAATATAGACTGAACTGCGAAGTAGGCAATGGAGGCAAAAAAGTGGCAATAGCATAATCATGACGCAATGAAGATATACAAGCGCGCACCCATCACACGGTTATTAGAATATTCCTCTGTTTATTGAGAATCTCTATAATTCATCCATGTAATTAACTGACCTCAGAGCAATACAATACCCATTTTCGCACAGCAGGGCGTCAATTATCTGACAGCAGATAGGCACATTTAATAAATTAAAAATAAGTTGATGTAACAAAATGCTATCTGCAAATAGAGACAAGGCAGTGATATATACTTCTAACATTTAATTCTGCATGGACAAAATTTTAGCTCATTAGCAAACATGTTAGGTGATTTATTGCCATTTTATTGACCTCATGCCGGGTATGCCGACACCGAGCTGATTATCATGTAACTTGAGCTGAGTAGTTACTACTACGGGATTTTCGGGAGAGTCCTTAAACTGCACAGGGACGAGGGTTCTACTTATAAAAGCAATTGCCGGAATACTGTGTCTGCATAACCACATGGGAGATGCACACGCAGACCGTATAATAACATTATACAACATGTGATGAGATGTTACTCCCAGAAAGAATGAAGAATATTGGACAAATCCAGAAGTGTACACTGACATATTAAACGTTGAACAACAAAGGAATATATATTGGGAGGTTTAAATCGTAAAGACAGCATACGTAGTATTATTTTATAAAATGTTGTAGACTCTTATGCTGTCTCTACTGTTTAAAATGATGCACATGGATAAAATTCTAATATTTTAATAGGTTTTTTATTTGATATTTTACTTTTCGAGATAATAAAATTACAATATTTTAATAGGTTTTTTATTTGATATTTCACTTTTCGAGATATGGTTTTACAGCGCACTGCATGTTTAGTGATTGACCCCTCTACAGTAAGTCATTACGCTTCACTTTTCACTTGTGCGATGACTGGACTACCTCTTGGGACTCTATGATTGTACCTACTGAAACCCCAACTAAGGGAGTAGGGTGCATGAGCTTTCCTTCCTCGGGTTTTCTGGTCGTACCCTAGATTGGTTTTCTCTTTAGCTGCAACTACTATCGTTGTTCAGTACGATTCTGGATACATCCTGAGATGTTTTATTATTTTGTATGTGTTTCATTAGTTAGTTTCTCAGGATGTGGACTTTATTGTTAGAGAATTCCTTTTGATGGGCGCTGAAGACAGGATAATAGCGAGGATTGTGCGCATATAAAATCGATTCAAGCTAACCAGTGGGCCTTATTTCCTACTGACCGTTCCAAGTCGATAACCCTGTCTTCACTCTTTCTGTTGTTTTTTGTCTCTTTCATTATATGTCAAGTCCTTGTTTGCAGTACAGTGCGGACCTACGATGCCTTTGCGCTCGGACGCTGTGGTTTCTATAGGACCCTACATTTTTTTATGACTATACAAAAGATGACACACTGATTAACGGTAACCATTCCACTCTTGAACGACTTTATACTGAATTCAACACTTACAACAGTCTGGAACAGCGTCTGACGTATAATGAAATTAAGTTTAAATCACGTATGCGTGATATTCAGAGTTTAATTCTTTTATTTATTTAAAACAACTTATCATTTAAAACAAACACTTCAATGTGTTTTAAAGAATGATGCCATACTATAATACATGTGTATATAACACGTGATACATGTGTATATAACACGTGATCAGAAGCGGTTAAAAGGCAGATTAAACAATAAACTCACCTAACGATTCAGAACTATGTCGAATTTGTTTTCGGATTTCGGAATAATCGAAAATAGTAAAAGGCACTATTAAATTATTTTTTTAATTTGCGGAGTTATATGTTTTTCACACGATACATTTAGGACATGTAGGAGAGATTTACAGTTGCGTGTTCTTGATTTGTGTGTAAATAATATTACGTTTTTAGACAAACTATGTTATTGTTTTTAGACATACTATGTTATAAAAATCGTATTATGTTATGACTTAATTACTGTAAGTATATATCTATTTATTCATATATAGTAACGATAGTCTCGGGCTGATCCTTCGATATATGCATATATAGACAAATATGAACATGGTTTTATTTTAGCTAATTAAACACGGCTTAGGCGTCATTCAGTATTAATTCAATGTAATAAATGAAGTCAATACTTCACAAGCGCTCCAAACAGAGATGCACATATACTTATAACAAAGACAATCAGCCCCTAAAATACTTTTCGCCGCCTTTGAGGTAAAGGCGACAAGTGTACATAATACATTATTGTAATAGTAACGTTTTACTTTGTTGTAGTGGATTGTTTTTAGTTTTAGTTAAATTGTTTTTTGTTTTATATGTATGCGACCCTTGCATTGTTTTATTTGTCATACAAAATACGTTTACGATTTACAGCATCGTACACTAACAGTCACGTGTTTGTACATCAAGTTCATACACTACATTACGAGTTTATTAGATAGCAACATTATCAGGCAATATACAAAGTAAGTATTGCTACTCACAGTGTCAACTTTAGGTGGAACAGTGACTGACATTACCAACATCGTTAAGTAATAAAATATTGTCTGAAAGTGTTTTCTTTTATTTCTGTTTTATATACTAAATACACATCCATTACCTTCTTTGCTAAGTTAATTGTGCAGATGTTTAAATTGACATACATATAACGGTCAAATACACTTCTAAAGTACGTTTTACTAACTTTCTGAATTTAAATAGAAAAAAAACATACATACCTGCCAAATATCCTTACACAACACCGAATACATGAACTTCTTTAGCAATGTTTATTTCACTTTTCGTCCGTATATCTTTGTAAAAAAAACACGGTTATATTATGTTAAAGGATCGTACAATTTTAAACTTCCTGAATAATAAATATGGCAAACATATTTCAGACTGACGCTAGTGTTACGGAGTTTCAAAATGCTGTATATACAGATAGCGTATACTATATGAATAATACACTGTAGCACTGTTTACACTTTCAATACATCTTACCTTTCAGTAATAATAGAATGAAATATGAAATATCGGGTAAAAAGACAGGCCATTATATTTGTTTAGACTAATATGGATACGTTAGATTATAAATGATTAAAATATCCGCATTTTTCAAAGTAAGAATTGAATTAATTTTATAGGAATTATAAATGCAGAGGGATACATCAAATGTAGCTTATTTTCGTATTTACATTTGTAGACGACAATTCAATTTTAATTTAATTCATCGAAACGGTCTTATAATTGGGTGGTCTAGCATTAACCTAAACATAAACAAGACTAGTACTGACTTGGCGATTATGTACTATTTGAAAAATGAAGAATCCATGCATATAATGCCCCTTTTCCCCATTGAAAACAAGTACCGCGGCATAATATTTGTTTTTCAATATCTTAAAGTAAACGGTTTCTTTTGGTAATAAAGAGATTTTACTAACGGAAGAAGTGGACTCTTTAACAAATAATGTGTGGTGCTGAGGTCCATATTCGCTTCGGTCTAAATAACATTCTAGATCTGACTGCCCAGTCCATCATATGGATCCAAGCACCATACATTATTTGTTATATTATACCGAATCTGACAACAAATGAAAACCATACGTTGAACGTTTCATTTAAATTTGACGTCGTTTTTTCACACGTCCGACATTATAGCTCTCGTACCGGGCCGGTCACTATCGCAGAATAGTGGCCGGTCACTATCGCAGAATAGTGACCTCATGAAGTCACATTGCGAAAAGAAGGAAATAGGCAAATGAGGTATAATATTACACTATATGGACTTTAAAATAGTTTTGTTGAGCACCTACTTGCCTATTATAAAATAGGTTCGTGAGGCATTGAACTACCTTTAAGAGAGTTGTTAGTATCCTATGGGTCATCTCTTTGTTTTGATATAAAAATATTTCATGTTGAATCTTTCACCAGCAATTCAGGGATATGTAAATAAAGCCTTTGACATTACATTTCGGTATCTGGATGACATATTAAACATTGACAACTCTTTCGTTTCTACTATGGTTAATAGTGTCTATCATAAAGAAATTCAACTCAGCAAACTTAACCTTAAATTTTTAATAATGTCGCTTCTTTTCTTGAATTACATCTCTCTATACTATTGAATATAGAAGAAAGAAGATTTCAATTTTGATATTGTTAAATATCTCCACTTCGACGTGGATGTTCCCCGAGCAACTTCTTACGGGATCGTTGTGTCTCAGCTAGACCCTTTACTTGTAGAGCTTAGACGTGGATGTTCCCCGAGCAATTGCTTACGGGATCTTTGTGTCTCAAATAGTTCATTTCCTAGTAGAGCTTAGACGTGGATGTTCCCCGAGCAACTGCTTACGGGATCTTTGTGTCTTAAATAGTTCATTTCCTAGTAGAGCTTAGACGTGGATGTTCTCCGAGCAGCTTCTTATTGGATCTATGTTTCTCATTTAATTCATTATGTAGATCTTGTAGTCGAGTTGAGGACTTCACTATCCGTAACCTGCAAATAACAAAAACATAAAAATACTCCATCAGGTCAAACCGCTTATTTAAACTTCTAAATATCTTTGTTTAAATGTTTAATATCGTAAACCTGATATATTTTTTCAAATGTGAATTTAATAACTCTTCGGCTGCAAGCACTATTTCAACTTAATGTCTATGATGAGGAGATTTCCATCTTCGTAAGATCCTTGGTCATGATCACTTTCATACAACCGTTATTACAAATTTTAAACAGTTTATTAAAGGAAGTTACGACCTTTTTGCAACGCACTGCATGTGGTAGACCCATTTACAGTTCGCAACATGATTTCCTCTTTTATTGTGCAATAACCGGACATATTGTGGACCGTATGATGACGTCTAAATCATGAAAGGACGGTGACTTTTGATGTTTGTCTTCAATCGTGTATTATCGTACCTATACTTGTTTATTACTACTGATTGTTAGAGAATATATTATCCTGGCGGTGATATATTTATTTACATTGTACAGATTTAATGGGTTGACAATAGGGTAAAAACGAGTTTTGGTGCATACTAGAATCTGGTTTAAACTACCAGCTGTATGTTTTGTCACTGACAGTTTCAAGGCGATAGTCCTATTGTCAACCATTTTATGTTTGTGATGTCATATTTTATAGACTGTGGGCCTTGGATGCTACATTTCCTGTTCGACTTTTATATACTGAAAGGAAAAATAAACGCATAATGGGTATTTCCGCTATATATTGTATGTTTAATATACTACTGCTAATCGAATGGTACAGGGCAAAGTTAGGCCTGTCCTTTCGGAATGAAGGTTCAAACAGCACCGAAAACACCAATGGTTACCCCTTTAAAGTTTCATTATCTGCGAAAAGCGCATTTGGCTCCAGTCTCTTAACATTAAACACAATACTGAAATGGCTTGAATTTTTCAAGCGAAACTTAACATTGATGAATTTCGTGTAATAACGTATACTTTGATTAAAAGGTCTACTACATGACAGGGTTGTCCTTTCTGTAATTAGTTGTAGTCCCTTTTTGTACAAAATACTTTGAGATACATCTGGAATATTACGTGGAATTAGGCGTGTATAATAGTGCAGCATAGAAACTTTATTGATTATGCGTTTCTGTTTCCTTTCAGTGCATATACGTTGGATTCAATTGTAACTTGATTTTATTTTTATGATTAAATGTATTTTACTACCGTTCATGAACAGTCTCAATCAAACCGAGACTATAATATGTTATATTTATTTTGTTCGATCATTTCCAAGTTTCTACTTTCATACGTTTTATATATCACAGTAGCTTTGCCTGTGCAATGTGGCGGCGGTAAAACGTCTCTTCGTGCCTGCAATCAGAACTATAATTCATTCATATCTTTGGGGATCGCTGAGCCCGAATTAACAGATATCGGTGGTACATTCTCAAATACTTTTGGTTTCTTACTTGAATTTCGAATAGGTGGTTCCACTACTCCAGCCTTTAAAGGTTTTGAGTATTGTTTAATCACCCTTAGGATATGTTGCCTACTTTTTAATTTACTTAGTATTTTGACTGTTACCTGTGATAACCTCTTCTCCCAGCTATATTCCATACTGTTTATTTCTCCCATTGTTTTCTCGATTAGGGCAACGCGTTTTGTTAAAAACTGGGACCATACGTCGCTGGCCAAGCAATGGTGTGAAAATACCTCATTGAAGGTTCCATGTTCACCGTCATATGCATACCATCTTCCGGATGGCTCAAATTTATGTACTAATGGCATTTCAAATATTGAGTTTTGCTCAACCCGGGCCTAGAGGGCGTGAACGGTTTCAAGTAGTTTTTACTACCGTTCATAAAACCGAGACTGCAGTACTTTTTGTATTTATTGTTCGACGATTTCCAAATTGCTCCTTTCATACTATTTTATATATCACAGTAGCATTGCCTGTGCAGTGTGGCGGCGGTAAAACGACTCCCCGTGCTTGTAATCAGAACTAAAAAGAACTAGTATTTATTCTGATCTTTGGAAATCGCAGAGCCCGATATTTACATATATTGGTGGTACATTCTCAAATGCTTTTGGTTTCTTACTTGAATTTCGAATATTTGGTTCCACTACTCCAGCCTTTAAAGGTTCTGAGTATTTTTTAATCAACCTTAACATAATTATGTTGCCTGCTTTTTAATTTATTTAGTATTTTGATTGTTATCTGTGATACGCAGGCTTCGTAACCTCTGCTCCCAGCTAAATAACATTTTGTTTATTTCGCCCATTGTTTTCTTGTTTAGGGCAACGCGTTTTGTTAGAAACTATGACCATACGCCGCTGGTCATGGATGGTGTCTTAATACCGCACTGAAGGTTCCATGTTCACCGTCATATTCATACCGTCTTCGGGATGGCTCAAATTTGGCATTTTTAATATTGAGTTCAGATTTTCAACGACTTTAAACGTCAGAAAACGTGCAAAACAACGATTACGTTATTTTAAAGCAACGTTACATTCAAACAATAATTTTAAATTGCTGAAAACAAGATGAAACTGCAGATTTCTTTCGTTTGGTGTTGAGAGATGGGCATACAATGTAAGTTGTGAGAATTTGTTTATGTATTATTTTCAATCTCCATGTCAGATAAGAAAAAAATATTTCCCACTGGTTTATATTGTGCGATAATATGATATCAAAACTGGTGTTTGGTACTTGAATTACATCAAAACCGCAGATCTACGGCCTTCGGTATAGTTGATCTTCAAGTCCCATCCACCAGGTATTGATCTGGGACAATATAAACCCGCTGGAAACACTTAATTACTTAAGTGTATCCCGTGCAAAATGTATGCTCACATTTTGTAATGAAAGATTCGCAAAGAAACTAGCTTGAGGCAAATAATTTGTTAGAGGATTGATAAAACGGAGTTAGAAAGAACAGCTAATTTAATAATATATATATATATATATATATATATTGCATATTATTGTTAAAAATAGAAAATAACTTTTGAAAGAGTTTGTATCTAGAGTATTGTCCTGTCGTACTTGTACCTTTAACGGTGTGTGCTCTTGTTGCTCTGGTTTCTGGCAAGTCATTGTGTACTTGCTGTGTGGTTTTGAATGTTTTGTGTAGATTCATACATACATGGCCATCGTTTTTCTGTACTTATATTGCATATTAAGTCTGCCGAGTTTGATAGAGGATATAGCGCAGATTTCTTTATTTACACTGTATTGGGATGAATCATATTTCAACGCACTGCATGCTTTATGGTTGACACATTTACAGTTCGTTCACCCTACGCATTCCACTTTGATTGTGCGGTGGATGGACATATCTTGGATTCTTTGATGACGTCAACCTAAATCCGGGGAGGTAACATTTGAAATTTGTCTCCAGTCCTGTCGTGTCTTACCCTGGTTTATTTACTTGTTGCTCTTGCTTCTTCCATGTCCACGAGTACTTGCTTTGTATCGCATTGGAACAGTAAGTGGCAAACAAGGCCGCTTACTTCTGTACCTTTCATACTATCTGTATTCAGAATTGTGGTGCACAATAGAATTTCGTTTTAACCCCTATCGACAATTTTGCCAATCACTATTATATTTGTGGTGTGGCATACTTTGCTTATATTTTCCTTGTAATTATTTTCTTGGCAGGAGTGTGTTCTGGTAGGCTGTGTTCTGTGAATCTACATTTCCTATTCGACTGTTATACCTATATTTAGGTTAAGAGTGTAGTTTGGTGTAGTACTACCCTAAAACAAGATTTTCTCAAATTTCTATCGCCGCAACGAAAACCTGCTGGAAAAGTACAACCTAAAAGCATTTCTGCGACAAGGAATGCCACAACCGTTATTCTATGGAGATGTGATCTATAAACTTCGGAATTAAAGAGGTCTGACGGATTTCCTGACCACTTTACACAATTAATCAGGAAATTTGTCTGAAAAGGATACTACCTTTTAGTATTACAGCGCAATTCATGTTTGGTTATTGTCCCCTCTACAGTCAGTTTTCACTTTTCTCTTCGCGTGGGACCCCCTCACTGCACCTTCTGAAACCCTAAAAGCGGAGGTTATTGCATGAACCTTTGTTCCTCGGGTTTTCTGATCGTACCCAAGATTGATTTTCTCTTAGTCTGCAACTACTGTGGTTGTTCAGTACAATTATGGATTCATCCTGAGGTGTTTCTTATGATGTTTAACCATTGGCCGTTCAGAGGATGTATCTCTATAAACAAGTATTTTATGTTTGTAGCATTTCTTGCTTCCATTTTATATTGTAGTTGCTTTTTTTTCATCAGCTTGTTTTAAGTGATCGTTTTGTGTGAATGCAAAATTTCCTGTTCGACGTTTATATCAGCGTTTGTTCCGGAGGTTTATATCACCCGAGTAGATATACAAAAATTCGGGATGACACGAAATCCAGATCTGGCAGTAACGAAAGGTGATAAAGCGTCTAGTTACTCTATTTATGATCCTTATATCACAAACCTCTTCAATTAGAACACAATATGACAAATTTAAACAATGTTTATTTAAGTCAAATACATTGAAAACTGCAATCAAGAAAGAACTTTTTAAATCTGCCCCGCGGAAAAATACGCATTCATACAAACTGGGGAATTCCCAACATTCAACATGGGAAGATACACATACTGATGTCATCAAGTATTTCTGAATCTATCTGAGGATAGTGACAAGGACAAAATTATTGTTTGTTTATATCATAAAACAAAGACCCTTTGAATATATTATCGGTTGCTATATAATACGTATTAAGTGAGCATATGCTGTTGGAATGACTTTCAGTGTTTAAACAATAAAGGTTGAATCTGTTATTGAGCCACTATTAATATATGTTTCTGGTATATGTGATCACAATTATTATACTGAAATATAAACTGTTTTAACCGGAACAGAATGATAATTTCTAGGAGTAAACAACTACATCTCAAATGTCTCCTCCACTGGAGAGTCATGAAGAACCAAACAGCGATTATGCAGAATACAACATATTCTAGAACAAAGATTAATACGCAGAGTAACCAGAACAGAACGATATTTTCTAGGAGTAACCAACTACATCTCAAATGTCTCCTCCACTGGAGAGTAATGAAGAACCAAACAGCGATTATGCTGAATACAACATATGCCAGAACAAAGATTAATACGCAGAGTATATGGCCGGTCTTGAGAAAGTAGGATGCGTAAGTTTCCGTTCTACAGAATAGTTGATGTTTGTACAGAGTATATGACTGGTCTTGAGAAAGTAGAATGCGTAAGTTTTCGTTCTACAGAATAGTGGATGTTTGTACAGAGTATATGACTGGTCTTGAGAGAGTAGGATACGTAAGTTTCCGTTCTACATAATAATTGATGTTTGTACAGAGTATATGACTGGTCTTGAGAGAGTAGGATACGTAAGTTTCCGTTCTACAGAATAGTTGATGTTTGTACAGAGTATATGACTGGTCTTGAGAAAGTAGGCTGCGTAAGTTTTCGTTCTACAGAATAATTGATGTTTGTAATCCATGTGAAATGCATGATCATCTGAACAGAACAATATTTTCTAGGAGTAACCAACTACATCTCAAATGACTCATCCACTGGAGAGTAATGAAGAAATGCATGATCATCTGAATCAGAAAGAAATGTAATGTTTGAGACACTATAGAATGATGGAAACAACTGTCAACATGACAAGACTTTAAGAACATACAGAAAGAAAACGAACTTAAAACTGGAATATTATGTCAATCGTAATATTAGTAGGTGGCATCGACGCATTCTTGAAAGTTTCCAATCTGCCATTATCAATATTTACAGGAAGATATGGTCATCGACCGAAACTACAAGTAAATAAACGACTGTGTACAAGTAGATATAAAAGTCGAACAGGAAAGTTGCAGCAGATAAGCTGGGGTTGTTACTAAGAAGGCTTTCAACAAGACAAATACATTTTAATATGAAAATAAGTATAAAAGTCGAACAGAAAATGCAGCTTGCACAGAACACTGTAAACGCAAAAACACGCAAAAAGACAAATATGAATGGCAATAGTAATAAAGTGTGTCACTTTTTTTTATTGGGAGATAATTTGGGTATTTTCTTATACTTTCACTCATAACCAGTCCGATAGACTAATTTATTTTAACACAATCTACTGCTTTGTAATTGTCATCACTTCTGGTGAACATTTTCTAGGATAAGAACGCATAACATATCTCTCCCCAAAATTCGTTGCCATCTGCTATATTTCTAACACTAAACCTTTCGAAAACTCTATAAATTGAGAGAACACATCTCTATTGTAATACGTAGTTCATTATTTCGGCCGTATTTAATGTATTTGGTTGTATTTTTCATTTCTAAACTATCCTGTCGGCCTGTACTTTCGAGAAAACCAACGTGATGCATGGCTGCTATTTTACAGATATTTTAGTATAAAAGTGGGCATGTATTGTATGAAACTAAATTATAGAATAATGCATACTGATATTTAAAGAAACGTTTTGTATTTAAACTAAAATGACATTGCATATATGACCGATCATAGAATGTTACATGCAGTGATGTGTAACGTGTTTCAGACACCATATATCTACAGCACTTTGAAGCCATGACCCTGCATTAATTGTAAGACATGCGTATTCATATCGCACTGGTATCGTGTATGAAATAAGTGTCATATTTCTGCAGGAAATATTCGAATGTACGTAACATGAATTCTACCATAAAACATGTTAAAACATCACCCTCTGAGGTTACCTTTATTTTATCATGGGCTTCGTCATGTATAGTATATATTTTCTACCTTGATTCAGAGTGCTTAGTTTTATATTGAGATAGTGTAGACTAGCAAAAGCTGTGTCATAATTATTGGCATGCTGTCGTAAATTTGCCTAATTGGGGCGAATAGTTAGACGAATACATGATTCCCTGATATTATCAGATTTATAGATGTGGACCACCAAGTGGTGTCAAAATTATGTCGAGGGTTTAATAATTTGTACAACTGGAACGAATAACTGAAACGCTTGCATAAACTTATGCCATAAGCTATTGTCACATTGTAGTTTTATATACATGTATGTACTTTTGTTTATTGCTAGATAAACGATAGGGTCGGTTGTGACAAAAGTATAAAGGCATATGACGTCACAAACACGAAAAAGGTTGACAATAGGGCTACCGCCTTGGAACGGTCAGAGGCAAAGTAGGATTGATCACAAATTTTAAGATACAAATATAGCATATTTAGTACTGACGAATGAATACGTACATGTGATACATGAACACACAGCAGAAGGAACCATGCACAATTATATATTATGTATTACGGTTATTGGTACCTACCTACACAGTAAATGAACAAAACACAGAAAAGTAATATGTAAGCTAAGGATAACACGGATAGCTAGAAATTAATTAAATACATAGAGCTCTCAATAAAATCACACACAGTTGAACGAAATGATCAGACTAATGAAACAATATGAGCATATGCATATGATATTTCTAACCTTTTGGCGAGATTCAAGTCCAAATAAACCACATTAACTCTTAGTCCGATTGTGGGATTGTACACAGACATAAAGTAATATGACATAACTGGACTCCTTCTAATTATCTGACACG
The DNA here is from genome assembly GCA_037043455.1 of Cyrtodaria siliqua. Classification (NCBI taxonomy): domain Eukaryota; kingdom Metazoa; phylum Mollusca; class Bivalvia; order Adapedonta; family Hiatellidae; genus Cyrtodaria; species Cyrtodaria siliqua. The sequence continues at coordinate 183,948 of JAWPHD010002116.1, read as the reverse complement.
CAAATGTTTGCACAGAGCACACATAGCCGTTCACATTAGGAGCCCAATACATACAATTATTAACCTCAATTAATATAGTCGGTTGCAAAAGAAAGTGTACACTCAGATTTTTTACACTGTAAATTTATAGTACACAATATGTACGAAATATGGCATATAGGACACCATTGTTTTTGCCATTATATTGCCAGTGTGAAGATGGATTTTTTCGATAGCTTAATTCATTGAATCATGGTAAACAGGTGAAGAGGGTAGGGGTCAAAATCAAAAATCGCAAAACAGTCCAAAAGAATATGTTGCTTCATTTTTTCAAATTTAATTGTGATTGAAAGCGCATTTTTGTCAGATTGGAACCTATCACGCAGCTAAGTGATAGTGTTTCTATGGCAATTAAATTCCCTAGCGAAAGCAGCATCATTACGATAGGGACAGCGTCTGTCGCCTCTCGTAATCTTAACTAAAGCTTGAACCCTCTGGTTTTTGTAAGCCGTGGCATATTGAAAATACAGAAGGAAGTAAAATGCGTTGTGTTTTTTCGTTTATCCAAACGTAAGAGAATTCAACCAAGCAGGTTTTTATCTAAACGGACTAAACGGACCATTTCCACGAAATTCACGTGCAAATCATGGAAAAACAACACAAACGCTTTTCCCGTGCAAAACAAATGTGCATTGACCGATGTATTGCCATTGGCAGATAAAGATACGTGTATACATGTTTAGGTAAAAGTTTGAACTCTACTATAAATATAAAAGAAAATATTTGAATTTTAAAATCGCACACTTTCTTTTGCAACCGAGTATATATTGATCAATGTAACAAAACAAAAATAGTATGTTTCACCAAGTGCATAGCGAGTGTTAAAATACGCAACCAATTCCCCGCTTTCTAAAGACAAAATGTTCACCAGTTTGTTATATAGAAAAATACATGTACACAAGAAACAAACGACGTCATATTTTAACCGTAACGTGCAAAGCCTACATTGTGATGCATTAAATGGATCGTAGACAACGTATTTGTAAGCCTTACAGCTTAGGGAATTGTACAATCCAATCAATAGAATAAATTAAATTTTACACATTACACCATATACACATGGTTATACAAATGTACATAATATGCACACCGATGAACTGTTACGGTGTATCTTTAAGCATAGAACTGGATCAACTGTGTTGTCTATTGCAGTTATATTGTATATACCCCTAAAACACGAAATTAAACAGTTTGCACTACGCCCAATTTTCGTGGTTTTAAATTAGAATACCGCTTTAGACTGGTGCTAGAGGGCGTTATATTTGTTGCACCTTACATTACCTCTCATTGTTAGACTCAATGAAAGAAAAATAAAAGATCGGATAAGGAGGACAGTCAACTACATACACAGAAACAAACACGCAAACAGACAAACAAGAAGGCAAAAGCAATAATAAATGCAAACGACATCACAAACACAAAAGGGTTGACAATAGGGCTACCGCCTTGGAACGGTCAGTGGCAACAAAGGCCACTGGAGGTAGCCGATTCGGTTCTCGGTTTCTCTCTTGTTTATGTGTGTTGCTTCCAAAGGATCTCCCTTCAATGGCATGCACACTAGCGTTTGTGTAGTGCTGTGTTTCGGTTGTAAGTAGTCACCCCAAAAACAAATCAGTATTTTTAATACGTGCTAGTCCATTGAAATCTGCAAGACCAATCTTTATGGCTTTAGAGTAGAATATCGCCGAAGCCGGTACAAGGTTACCTCTCATGAGAAGACTCAGTCAAACCGAGTCTGCTACATCTTTTTTCTTTTTCCTCTAAGTCTCAATAAAATCAATACGGAAAGATGATTCCTTGGAAGCAGCAACCATAAACATTTGGAAAGGTAGCCGACACGGTTGTATTGAATCTGTTCATGAGAGGAAATATTATATACACCCTCTACCTTCCCTAGTACCGACTTAATTGATATTCTGCTGTAAAGCTACAACGTTTGTGCTTGATTATCCCAAAGGGGCAAATAGAAGCCTACTGATTTGTAGTCGGAGCGAAATTTTGCAGCCGCCAAACAGTAATAAACAAATGCTAGTGTGAATGTCAATACATACACAGCGCCACAAAAACCGTGTCTGTTACGTTTCCGTCTTGTTTGAGTTTTCTGCTTCCAAGGGATTCAATGTTCAGTATTTATTGACATTTATTGACATTCACTCTGGCCTTTGCTTAGTGCTCCGCGAAGAAATCAGTGATTGTATTACTTACTTGTCCTTTGAGACCATAAATCCCAATTGTGGGGACTTTAAAGTAGAATAGTGCTAAAGCCTGTGTTAGTGGGCGTGAGAGATGCACCTGATTTTACCTCTCATAAAAGACTCAATAAAACCGAGTCCTCTACTTTCCGCTCTTGTTGTATAGTGTTTGCTGCCTCAAAGTGACCCTCTTTGCTGTATTGTTAAAATTACTTATAGTAACTACAGCTTGGGTACATTTGATGATTTCATATATTGTGGCCTCAATTTTAAACCGTGTGGTATTGTAAAACGTCGGGTTTTTAAACCGATAATAATAATTAACGGTAAACTTATTCCGAGGCATATGCCATTTTGATTTTCATTGAATTTGCGTTGATTGTTTCATATCTTTTTTGTTTGCTTTTTCAATATTGAGATTGTTTATATTTAGATTTAAATATATTTGCTTTTTATTGATTTACATTTTCGTAGTCTGATTTTGAATCCAGTATTTCTGTTTCGTTTTCTGAAAGTGAAAAAAAGGAAACAATAATAAGTTTCTGATATACATGTAGATTATTTCAAAGACCATCGCAAATGACTTATAAAAGTGAATGATCTTGTAAACGAAATTGGTCACCAATGACTTCAAAAAAACTTGTGTTGGACTTTACTTTTTAAACTATTATATGCATATTCACCATGACATCCCTTGTACGAGAGGCGCCCCACTTATATTTGAACACTTTTGTTTAAGGTTTTTTTTTTCAGCGGAAGTGATTGTCATAAAAAATACGTGATTTAATGATGTGAAACTGTCATTTAGAACATATGCATTTAAAAATAATATCCAATTTCACGCGGTCCTTTTTAAATTGCATTTTGAATAAGGTGTACACCATTTTCTAATTTGAAGCCTATATGTTGCTGTTGCCGTGGAGTTTTACCTTAAACCAAATAATTGCACTAAATGCATATCATAATTGTTTCAACCTCTGTTTATAATTAAAATATGATCGTATGTTTTATTTTAAGACAAAAATATAGATGCTGAATTAAAAGCTCGACTTTTTATCGCAATATTAAAACATTGACAGATAATAGGAAAATTTGCTCCTGTGTTACTGATAATTTTATAAATTAACCAAAATAACTGTTTTTATCATATTTTGTGATATAAAAACATGAACAGTTATTGTTGATGTACATCATATATGTATATCGTATACCTTATAAAGATATATTTGGTAAACAAATATATTATTTTTATCATTATTTGCAAATGTGTGTGTTTTGACACTAAATTTTAAGTTATATATTTTTCTATCTTTTCTTTTGAGAAACTTATGAAACTTGTTTTTTATAGCGGAGGAAGTCACAAAAATGCCTGCAGTTAATGTTTTGAACTAGACGCTTTCGTAAATTTAGCCATTTTCGTAGTTGAATTTCATGTTAATTTTCGCTAAAATCTTGAAAATCGACAAATAAAAAAAAAATGCATATTACACTTTTCTACGTTCAGACATGGATATATCGGATTACTATAACCTTTAACGAAATTTTAAAAGCATTTGTGTTAAAATTTGTATTGCAGTTATTTTTATAATTGACGATGTTTGCTTCAAAATGTCATTCTCTACCCATTTTCAAAAATGCGGATGCAGCAACATTAGGAAGCACATAATAGTGCATGTCATAATGTTTCATATCGAAGGAATCATTAGACTTGACATTACAATCAACATATTCGGCGAGAATTTCAAGATAGTTGATTCAGTTACACAATAAAAGTGTTCAAATATAAGTGGGGCGCCTCTCGTAGAACACGCTTATTGTAATCTCGCACATATAACGTATACGTAAGTACTGAAAAGAGGATCCTTTTGTAAGCAGTACCTCGAACATGATTATTGCATTGTGTTATTCACGTGCTAACACTTCAACGGTCTCCCATGACTAATTCAGTTCATAGCGATACCGTTTACATTTAAGGGTAACGACAATTCACCGGCTTTATATATATTTATATATAGCCCAATATATGTTGCCTTAAGTCGATGTTAGAGATCTTGAGTCCTTGAAAATGTTTGCTTCAACATTACCGCTCTAGGACAGACTTAATAAAGAGTATGCTACTTTATAACATTGGTTGTTTTAGATGTGTCTAAAGGATCCCATTTACCAGTATTTATTTATGCTTAATTACAGTTATATTGCACAATATCAAGTACTTACTTCGATAAAACAATAGAGATGCTTGTAATGTTATTTTAGTTTCTAAATAAAGGTATTTACAACTAAAGAATGTATGGTGTTGCTTGTACAAAGAAGTAATACATATTCATGGTGAGCATACGACTACTACCAACTGGTTTTAATTTATATTTATCAAGTCGATTATCCTTGGTTGATGGCTGGGGGTACGTATCAATATTGTTGATATGCAGTGAGTAAAGTAAAACACGTAACACGATGTAATGGCGTACATGCATCTACAAACTGCATGTAGACATTAAGCATCTATTAGAATACCACTGTTTAAAACAAGTATATGTTTTCAAACTTTACCTGGGCCGGTAATGAGACCGGAATAGACGTGTTCATTTGAATTCGCGGGAACTGTTTCTTCATACACATTCTCTGCATCTCTGAAATAGAGAATATTTTGAGTAACCGATATGCTGTTTCATAAGAAACGAGATTAAAAAGAGCATGAAATGGAACATATGGAAATCGCCGAACATGATAAATATAAAAACATATTGCAGACTCGGTTTGATGAGGCTGTTCATGAACGGTATTGAAAAGGGCTTGCTACCGTTCAAGCCATCTATCAACGGGTTCAGTAGAACTCAATATTCAAATGTCAAAAGAACATAAAATTGAACCATCCCGAAGATGGTATGCATATAACGATGAGCATAGAAACTTCTTTGAAGTATTTTCATACCATTCCAAGGCCAGCGGCGAATGGTCCTAGTTTGCAACAAAATGCATTGCCCTAAACAAGAAAACAATGGGCGAAATAAACAAAATGGAATTTAGTAGGGAGCAGATGTCACGAAGACTGCGTATCAAAACAAACGGTAAAAAAACTAAATTAAAAAGCAGTCAACATATCCTAAGGGTGATTAAACAATACTCAGAAACTTTAAAGGCTGGAGTAGTGGAACCACCTATTCGAAATTAAGGTAGGAAAGCAAAAGTACAGGGCTTGAAGATATGATGCTATGACCATAGTAACCTTTTAAAATATAATCAAGAAAGTTTATAAAATATCGACCAAATAAATATTTAAGTACAGTTATTTGATTGACAACATCACTATATTTTATAAACAGAAGAATATGTGTGTTTTGGTGACTTCGGTAATCGTCGGTAGTCGTTTAACAGCTCAACGTCTGAACTAACGACACTTATTTTCAAAATACCATGTTTAATGTGTTGATATTTTGATGTATGTGATTTAAATTGTCCTAATATGTTATTGTTATCTATTATATGTACAACACAAACGAAAAATACAATTTGATGATCATAATTATGTGTGTTAAATACATAATCTTTAGTTTTTTTCTATTATGGGTAAATCAAAACATAGACGGGTTGACACAACTGGTTACGGTCAGGGGCACAATAGCTGCTGAGTGTTTAAACCGGATTTAGGACACGACAAACCTCACTCTTTCCTATTAGGCAGTATAAGTATAACAGAAATATATAAAGCTGACCTGAATAGATAACAAAATAGTGTACCCAATTACTTGTCAAAAGCCAGAACAACCGTTAAGGGCTGCATACCATGTTCCTGAACTAACAAGTGTCAAAAATATGGAAATTGTACTTGTATTGCAATGCCTACAGTTGAACGTCGGTCTTGATATATTAAATTCTTTACAAATTAGGACATGTAGCTTCATGAAATAAAATGCGCCCAAACTGAAAATAAAGTGTAAATAAAAGTACATCCCATTGAAAGGAAATCTCTAACAATAAAGTCTACACTCAGAGATATTAGCCAACGATACACGTATATGTTATTATGGAAATATATACAAATATAAAATTAGAGTTTCCAGATTATTACTGAATAAAAATGAGATATAGGGTCCTATAGAAACCACAGAGTCCGAACGCAATGGCATCGAAGGTCCGCAATGTACTGCAAACAAGGACTTGATAATATAATGAAAGAGACAAAAGAAAGGGTGGTGAAGACAGCGTTACCGACTTGGAACGGTCAGTAGGCAATAAGGCCTACTGGTTAGCTTGAATCGATTTTATATGCGCACAATCCTCGCTATTATCCTGTCTTTAGCGCCCAAATAGACAAGACAGTGTAAACAAAACTACATCCCATCAAAAGTAATTCTCTAACTATAAAGTCCACATCCAGAGAAACTAACTAAAGAAACACATACAAAATAATAAACATCTCAGGATGTATCAAGAATCGTACTGAACAGCCAAAGCAGTTGCAGCTAAAGCGAAAACCAATCTAGGGTACGACCAGAAAACCCAGGGACGAAAGCTCATGCACCCAGCACACAGGCTGTTTCCAGATTTTTACTAATTAAACCACAGCACACATAAAACCATAGGGACTAACGTTCATGCAGCAACCTCCGATGTAAGGCTTCTGGAAGGTACAATAATAGAGTCCCACGAGGTTGTCAGTGGGGTATAAATTGGATTAATAATATCTACTGCATTTGACATTTTTAAAATAAAATCTATCCAGTTGTTAAACCGTTACAAAGAAATTCAAATACCTTTATAATTCTCCCTAATAGCATGTTTCGGCAGCAATCTAGTATGTTTCAAATTGACAAAATTATCAAATATATCCCCAAAAACGTTCCAGTATATACATTAAAGAAGCATTGATTGAATTTCGAACATTTAGGCTTGTACGTAAACTATGTCATACTTTACTATTTCCATTATAACCATCTGCAAAGATACACGAGTTAAGGTTTCTAGAATTCAGACAGGAAATTCAAATGGAGAGCACATAGGTAAACATCTCAAACAAACAGAAAAACACACTTCTGGAGCAATTAAAAATGAAGATCTTCTTAATAATTGAGGAAGTAGTTCACGTAGTCATACAAATAACATATATATATTTCTTACATACCAGATACGGGTATCCGCGTTTTACATGGGGGATGAAAAATCTTATCTTTTTGGGTAAAGATAAGAGTCACGCGAATCAATAATGATAACGTGAACATATGAATGACGTCATTGTGCGAAAAGAAACAGTAAAACGTTACTTATTGGCGGCGTCAACGCACAAAATGTCAATGATATGCAAGAAAAAGAATCTGTCGTGGGTTCAGATAGGGAATTCCAACCCTCGGTTCCGATAAAAACAATTATACCTCGGGTTGGAATTCCTTATCTTCACCGGATACCCATGAACGATTCTTATAATATCGATAAAAAGATGACTGGTGTTTACAAGATTAAATACAGATGGGTACTCCAATAGTAGAACAATAGTTCTTCAAATTCATGCAAAGCATACATTTTACCTGTTGACTGATTCTAACTCAATTCTGTGTTCATATTCGCCTGAAACGAAATTGAAAGTATTGTACATATATAGCACATGTTTCGTAATACGAAAGCAATTTTAAAAAGTTACATATCAACATAGAATAACGGGTGTTTAGTTCATGAATTATTAATATATTTTTTTTAAATCGACAATTATTTTTAAATAGGTTCTTTGTAAATAATAGAATGAATGAATGACTGACTGACTGACTGAATGAATGAATGAATGAATGAATGAATGAATGAATGAATGAATGAATGAATGTGAATGAATGAATGAATAAATGAATAAATGAATGAATGAATAACAGTCGTTATATATCGATGGTGACCGAATTAGTTTCAAATAATCTTCCTTGGGGCCCTCAAACTGACAATGTGCTCCTTATTTTACATGTTTTATTTCTTGAAGCTTAATTTATCAAAAAACAGATCAAATCTTAATTGGCTAAATACAGTTTGAAAGAATGTTCTGCAATAACAAATAAAAAGGACAATTAAATCACAATATAGAAAAAATATTTTATCTTCTTGCATAATATAAGAAGGTTCCACGTTTATGGAGTGAACCACTATAAGAAGATTTTTAACGTTCCAATTAAATTACAATTAAATTCGAATCGAAAGACGGGAAACGTTACCACTATTTTAGTTTGTAGCACATAAAATGAAATTTATAATTTATCAACTAGATCCGTTATCTTTACATTTTTAAAAATGCGATAGTTGTACATGTAACCCATTAGGTGGTAAATGTACATATTTGTTTTGGTTAAGATTCTTAGAACACCTTACAAAAAACGTTCGTTCGAACAGATATTTGCTAGTCTAACTCAGCAATAACAGAATTTGTACATTATCGCATAAAACATAAAATATATTTAATAACGATTTTCACTCCACAGGGATTGTATGACATTCATTGATCCAGTTTTATTTGGCCTTTTATTAATCTTTAAAGTTGTTCTTTGTTTCTGTGTGTGTTTGTGGTTGACTGTCGTCCTTTAATGCTACTTTTCCTGTTCGATTTTTATATCTACTTTTTAAACATTTCATTTTTCGGCCCTTTATAAAATTGTAACGTCATGGTAAAATGCTTATTCATTCACACTGCAAATGTATAATTATACTGTACCTGTAGCGTGTAGATCATTTATATAGTCATGTTCATCTGTCCTCGTCGTGATTTTGTCTGGGCAACACATGGTTCCGACTGAAAACAATGTAAAAGGTGACTCGATTTGAAAGAAGATGCAAATGTAGAATAGGACATGTAGCATTCACAGAACGAAACCATCCAAAACAATCAATTGCAACAACAATGAAATGCTGTACACAAGCACGAAATACAAATTTAAATAACCTACCAGCTATGTATCTTCTCCGAAGTAAAGAGGCAATAATCATAACCACAACTGTCAGTACAATACCCCCTATAAATGCACCAATAATTGGTCCAGCTTGAATTTGACTGTGTGGTGTATTAACTAATGCTGAAATATAAATCAAAGTACTTGCATTTGATACAATGTTTTTGTAAGTTAAACATTGTCGGTTACGGTTTTAGTTGATATTTTATTTGCATGTTTATCAAACGTTTATTCTTCTACCATAACTATAATCCTTCGAATATTAGTACAAACAGATATTAAATAAATGATGAAATTCTAAAACACTTCAAACATTTGAAATGTGTACACATACATACGTGTTTGTTAATCTCCTCTATTTTAAACAAACCAATTTAAACATGTTAATTTAGAGTAAACACAGCTATTAACAAGCTGAACTGTTAACGTACCATGCAGTATGCATCAATGCGACCATTAACTCTTGTGACTATTTTGAACAATATACTTTTAACGGAAAAATGTTCTTGCTGTAACACTGTTTTGCCACGTAATTTATTTGTTCAGTAATCTCATGCGGATGCTTTCGAAACATGATTAACCATTGAACACACGATCAAATTGCGTACAATATCAAATACACACTGATACCATACAAGCATCAATCAACACTAGAGGAAGTTGTTTTGCGAACTATATGTACGAGCAGTAATGAAAATATACCTGTACCACAAACCTTCCTATACGCAGAACATTTGCCACTAGAGAACTCCGAGACATAATTTTAAAACAGATTCAATTACAGTAATCGTGGGTATATATTACTCGCTGAAAATTTACATAATCTTGTATACTTTTAGATGATATATGTAATTATATTCCCATCGAATATGTCATTCAAGTATGTTTGATTAGATCTATTTGTATGATACATAACAATGGATATATAAGTCGAACAGGAAATGCAGCATTCAAAGACCACAGTCAATCACAAACACGCACAGAAACAAACAACAACAACAAAGATGAACAAAATTCAAGATATGAGATCATATACATATAAAGGGTTCACAATTGGTCTACCGCATTGGAACGGTCAGTGGCAACAAAGGCCACTGGGGTGAGCTTGCGTATTGAATGTATCTGTATTCGTTCAGATGTTTATTAAAAACACTTTACTTAAATAAAACTATTTAAAGAAAACAACAACAAAAAAAAAAAGACTGAACAATATGCGTTTTAAACGTGTTTTATGTTCTACATGCATATGTGCTGCCAACAAAGCTCCGTATTACCATATATTTAAAGATAAGTTTGATTCAAACTAGAACTATATAAACAAAGTACTTCATGTTTTACTTTAAGTCTAAATCTAACACAAGTCTCTAACCTGGTTAATGTACGTTTGCATAAACTATTCGTATAGTGAATAACAGATCTAATAGTGTGTCCATGGTTAAAACTCATTCATGATGACGTTTATAGCAGAATATGTCAAATCATTGACATGAATAGTTTGTAACATGCTTTGTGAGCCGACGGCATTAATACTATTTATACACAGCCTGTTCAACCAGAAGACCCTGTTCATTAATTTACAATTACGTCGTCTGTAGAACTGTAATTGATGATTTTCAGCCTATTCTTTTGCGTGTAGTCGTGTTGAGGACTTTAATATTCGTATTATTTATAAAACTAAAAAGCTACTCCAGCAGGGTTAGCGTTACCATAAACTTCGAAGATCCTTTGCAGCTTGTTATTATTGTAACCCTGATCTACTTTTAAAATATAAAATTAATTTAAGAACTCATCTGCGACGAGGACTATCACAACATGATGTGCTTTACAAACTTCGTAACATCCTTAGTCATAATCATTTTCAAACAATCTTTATTACACTTGTTAAAAAGTTGATCAAAATATGTTATGACCCTATCATTTTGCATCGCACTGCATGTTTAGTAGTTCATCCATTTACAGTTCGCCCCTACGCTTTCCTCTTTGATTGTGCGATGACTGGACAGATTGTGGACCCTGTGGTAAACCTGAGTCCTCAAAGCCGTTAACTCTTGCCCTGTCGTACCCTTATGGGTTCATACTCGTGTTGCTCCGGCTTCCTCTAAGTCAATGAATTCATGCGTTGTGGCTTTTTTGCTTTTTTTATTACATAGTTATACATGATCATTTATATGTAATTTTGCCTTTTAATGTTGCCTTGTTTGTTAGAGATTATAACCTGGCGGGGATATCTTTATTTGCACTATCACGTTTAATTGGGATGAAAATAGGGTAAGTGTGGGGTTTGGTGCACCCTAGAACCTTGTTTAAACACCCAGCGGGCGGCCTTTTCGCCACTGACAGTTCAAAGGCGGTAGCCCTATTGTCAACCCTTTTATGTTTGTGAAGTCATATCTTTCCCTTAATACACCTTTGTAGTTGTTGTTTGTTTCTTTGCGTATTTGGGGTTGACTGTGGTCCTAGAATGTTACATTTCCGGTTCGACTTTTATATCTACTTTGATAATGTTACTAACGTAATTCTTACTTGTACTTACACATGTTTTCTTTAAATATTGGGTCAATGAACACGTATTATACTTAATGGCTACCACTTATTACATTTCTTTTAAAAAGAACATTTAACTGTGTTAGCTTACCTATGCAGTCTTATTTTCTCTCAACCCACTGATGGTCTGTACCACACGTTCTTTCTGCATGTGTAGCGCTTAATTCGTAGCCATCTTCACATATGATGTTGATTGGTTGTCCTTGTCGATATTTCTTTTGTAATGTAGACCCATTAATTTAGTAGTGACCGTTGGTAATGTTGGGTGCATTACACAAGGCAACTGATAACATATAACTGATACGATTAGAGATTCACAGGAAACACGTATTTCAAAGATTCGTTTTAGATGAAATGACGTGTACTGTAATTCATATGCAAAAGAAAATAATTATATTATTAAATGTTGCTAATTTGACACTTTAAAATATCAGCTTACCGTTGCAGTCTACGTCTCCTCCATTCCACTTATGATCTGTACCGCACGTTCTGCCTGTGTTTGTAGTGCTTAACCCATAACCATCTTCACAAATGATAATGATTTGTTGTCCCTGTTCATATTGGGTTTGTGGTTCCCACCCATGTATTTCGTAGTGACCGTTGGTAACGTTGGGCGCATTACACAAGGCAACTGATATAATATAACAGCTATGATTAGAATGTCAGAGAAAAAACGTATTTCAAAATTCTGCTTTAAAAAGTGTATCACGTATTATAATGCATATGTACCACACGTAATACAACGCTTTAAAATGTTAGATCACCGTTACAGTCTAACTTGACCCCTGTCCACACGTTTTATTGCAGGGCAGTATATTTGGAGAAACTTCAAAATGTTAATGACATGATATATCTTGCATATTGCAGAGAATCTTTAATTTTACCAAGAAACATTCACAATGAAATTCAAGCTACTTCGTTTAGAAGACTCCAAATGCAGAATATAGTAACCTATAATAAACATTAACTAACTAATTAACCTGTTGAAAAATGTTTGTAGAGTTTTTAATAACAAGATAACAAATATGTTTTGGAAGGATTCTTTGAAAGCGTACGTTGATACTTTAGTCATTTTTACAGGCCTTGTGTGTGCTAATAATTGTTTAACAACTTCACTAATATACTATTCTCATATGGTAATTGGGGTAAAAGTTGTATTTTACAGATCTTGGTATGAAACGGGTATTTATCAGCTTAATGATTTTTGACGGAATAATTGTAGCAATTAAAGTTAATATTAGAAAATTAGATATAATTCGAACAGGAAATATAGCATTCAAGGAACACAGTCAACCACAAACACGCATAACTAACAACAATTACAAAGATGAATAGCCAAATGAGAAAAATGGTCAAATAGAAACCACAGCAATCAAATGCAATGGCACCCTAGGTCCGCACTACACCGTAAACCGAAATTTGAGCATATAAATAATTTCAATGGAAACGACAATACGCAACGTATAGAGTGGTGACGACAGGGTGCGGACATGGAACGGTCAGTAGGCAACAAGGTCTACAGGTTAGCTTAAATCAATTTGTACACAATCTCGCTATCCACATGTCTTCAACGCCCATATTGACAAAACCGTATAAATGAAAGTACATCCCATTAAAAGTAAATCCATAACAGTTAAGTCCACATCCAGAGAAATTAGAAAACAATACACTTGAATGTTGTTGCAAAGATATATAAAAACAAAAATATTAATGTTATATTATTATATAAACTCTGGATGTATCCAGAGTTGTACTAAACAACCACAGCAGTTGCAGTCAAAGGGAAAACCAATCTAGGGCACGACCAAAAACCCTTAGGACGAAGGTTCATGAAACTATCTTCCTTTGTCCGGGTTTCAGCAGGCACAATCATGGAATCCCTAGAGGTTTTCCGGATACGATACATTAGTATTGCAACACACTTCATATTTAGCTATTGACCCCTCTACGGTCAATCACTACGCTTCACTTTTCTCTTGTGAAGCGTAGTGATTGACCGTAGAGGGGTCAATCGCTAAATATGAAGTGTGTTGCAATACTAATGTATCGTATCCTTTCCTGACAAATTTCATGGTTAATGTTGTAAAGTGTTCAGGAACCCCTCAGATCCTTGTGACTTCCGATGTTAATTGATCACATCTCCATAAAATAAATGTTGTGATATTCCGAGTCGCAGAAATGTTTTAAGATTTGTGTTGTACTTCTCCAGTAAGTTTTCGTTGCGGCGATAGCATTCCGAGAAAGATCTACGCAGTTTGTGATAACAAAAACCTTGTTTACCTATAATGACTTGATTTCCATCATTGAAGTCCTTACCATCATTACAAGATCTAGCAAAACGAATGAAATATATGACATCACAAACATAAACGGGCTGACAATAGGATTACCTCCTTATTTCTTGGAACGATCAGTGGTAAAAAAGGCCTCTGGGGGTTTAAACCAGGTTACAGGTTGCACCAAATCTCTTCTTACCATACTGTCATCCCAACAAGGTAGCATTAATAGGCAATATACCTATAACACATTCATGATCATATATTATGTTTATATATATTATAAAACACCCGAATTCATAGAAAGCCACACAGCAAGTACTCAATGACTTGTCAGAAGCCAGAGCAACAAGATACGAATCGCTAAAGGGACGAAAAGACAAGATTTAAAAAAGAAATCAAATGCTACCGTCCTATTGGGATTTAAGTAGACGTCATCGCAGGGTGGTCCACAATATGTCCGGTCATCGCACGATCAAAGAGGAAAGCATAGTGACGAAATGTAATTGTGTCAACCACTAAAATGCAGTGACAAAATGCCCTTCGGGGTATAAAACATATTTTAGGGTGCACCAAACCTGTCTCTTTTCCTTTTCTCATTCAAACAAAATGGGAGTGTAAATAAAGATATCCCCAGCAGGAGGATGTTAATGCGTTGTCCAAGTTCATATTGTGTTTGTACGACGGACCCATTTCCTCCGTAGTGCCCATTGGTAACGTTGGGCGTATTACACAAGGCAGCTGATATATTAATAACAGTAACGTTCAGAATCCACAGAAAAGGCATATTTCAAAGCTTCGTTGTAGGTAAAATATCACGTATTAAGTAACTTTGATGCAACACATATATTATTAAATGTCTTAAACATTCTCAAAATGAGTTATGACCATATCATTTTGCAACGCACTGCTTGTTTATTGCTTAACATAATTACAGTTCGCCACTAGGCTTGCCTCTTTGATTGTGCGATGACCTGACAGATTGTGTAACATATGATATCTAAATCCTGATGTTGAATGTTTGTCTCCACTATTGTCTTATCGTACCTTTAATGGTTTATTCTCTTGTTGCTCTGACCATTGTGTACTTTCTGTGTGGCTTTCTATACTTGTTTATATTAATATATAAATGATCATCATTGTGTTATACGTATATTGCCTATTAAATCTGCCTAGTTTGTTGGAGAATATAAACATGTGGAGATGTTTTATTTCAACCTCGTTTTATTGAAATGACATTATGGTAAGAGGGTAAAAGTAGTTTCAATCCACAGCGGCTGTTTTGCCACTGGCCATTCCGAGACGGTAGCCCTCTTGTCAAGCCTGTTATGTTTGTGATGTCACTTGCCTTGCCTTGCCAATCAATATATCCTTGTAATTGTTCCTTGTTTCGAGCGGTGTTCATTGTTGGCTATGGACCTTGAATGCTAGATGTCATGCATTGTATATATGTATATCTACTTCTACTTTACTCATGTTGCATGACATCAGGATCAGATGAAATGAAATTATTTTTAATCATACAGGGGCAATAAATTTACCAATTTTACCAATTATTCAAGATACTATGAATATGCATTTATTTTCAAATTTAAAAAATAGTCAATTTTGACTATTTGTAACTTTATTTGTGATTGGATCGAGCAGGTTCTAGATATTGAATGGGATCTTATAAATATACAGGCTCGATTAAGTCACATTAAATTAGGATAGGATGAAAAATAATTATTCTAGCGTGCCAATAAGAAACAAGAACAACGGAAACCGTTTACACATATGACTAAGATATATTTGTTGAAAATCCGCTTGTGGCTTTACAGGTCATATAAAATTGTTTTGCTCGTCATGTGGATATGTAATAAGAAACGTATTTCAAATATGTCATGAAGTTATAAAAAATAAAGACGATGAGGTTATAATTACCTGAAATTATATAGAACAGTTGTAAAGCTTGAATGAGAGTCGTATTTATTTTAATGTAATAATTTAAACTAGTGTGACTGTGAGTCTCAATGTTAAAATGAACATCTTAAATACGTATCATGATTTTGTTTCAGTTAAGAAAGCGTAAACAATGAAAATATGTTTTATTGAACATTTAAATTATTGAATAGTTTAATGTGTTGTCAGTCGGTCTCTGCTGTGATTATAACGCACAGCATACACGGGGAAAATGCCTAAATGTCTCAATTGACTTTAGTAGCCTAATGTTGATTATATTCTATAATGTACCCATACGACACATACTACATTTTAGATGTGATATTATTGCATTGTTGCATAAATATGTTTTACCACATGACGGTGCTACTCCACTCCAGATACTGTTATCTCCACAGGTCCTAGTTTCAGCTCCAATAATCTTGAACAAACCGTTGCTACATGTGGCATGTATAACTGTACCATATGGTAAACTGCTTATTGCTGTGTTTTGCGTTTCTTCTTCATAATGTCCGCCAGCAAATGTTACAGGCCATGGACAAGTTATTAAACTACATATAGCCGTTGTGCCGTTCCATTCTGCATGCATGTAAGGCGATGAGACTTCATAGGTACATGTTCTTTGACTTGATCCTGATGTGTGAGCATATCCATGATCACAAACTGCAGTAATAACGTCTCCTAGCATTCGCTTGCCTGACGAATAGGCTACCCCGTTATAGGTGTATGTACCGTTTCTTAGGCCCGAAGGGTACGAGCAACTAACGTCGATACATTTAGAGTCTACATTACTCCATGCTCTGTTTCTCTGGCATTCCATTTGGTTACTCCCATATAGATAATATCCATTCTTACATGTCACTGTTATCATTGAACTGTAACCATAACCATCTTGTATAGGACTGTAGGCGCCATTAGCGAGTTCCGTGGGTGGTTGACATGCTTGTGAGAAGGTATACACAATTTAAGTAAAATTCTAGCAGAAAGCTGGGCATAGCTAGATGCAAGTTAAATGCCGTTGGTTATTAATTATTCAGTGCAAAACAATCTAAATGGGCATAACGGTGAGGTAAATGTAATGTCCCGTGTTTTGGAAATTTGTTAAAATCTAGGACAATTTGTCACTACATATTACAGAGATTTTAGTTGTTAGCAATATTGGATATACATGGGTGTATGAGTTTTAGTTGCTTTTAAGTATCATAAATGTCTATTATTATTGTTATTATTGCATGATTATCAGATGAAATATGCAAAGGTAAAAATAATCATAATGCCAAAATGTCATCTGTCGGTAATTGAGTTTCAGTTTTAAGAAACTGCAACCATTATCATACTCTTTTATAAACGTATTATGTTTGATCGCAACAGCGGTCGATAACAAATAATACATACCGTTTACAATGGCTGACTGTTTGCTATTGTTGTTGCTATAATTACGATATTAATGAGATAAATATTTGTCGTGTGGTTAGTAAAATGTACAGCTTGAGCGCCTCTCAAACTATCCTAATGATGCTCTCACGACTTATATAAAAACTTAAACATTTTATTTTATTTTTATAGTTCAAGACATTTTGAAGCAATTTGAAATGTAATGTCAAGACTGCATGTATATATGAAGATGGTTTGTAATGAACACCTTTATAAGCTTTCATATGAAGGTGTTTATGCATGTTATGGGTGTATGTTTATTACATGTACATCTTAATGTTTTAATGGCATCAGTCGTTTGTCAAATTGTTTGACAAAACACTAACTATATTACTCTGTGTGTGTGTGTGTGTGTGTGTGTGAAGAATAATGTTTGAGGTAAATGACATTGCAACGGCTATTTAAAATGCTCAAGAATTGTTGTCAATGACTAATAAAATATGAACCATTTATTAAAGGTGCACAATTCGACATTTTTGTACTGTTTATATAAACATACTGATGCTTCACACGTATTTGTATTGGCAATAATATAGTTTAAAGAAACTTACCTGCAAATATTTGAACTTCACAAAGAGTAAGCGGAGCGCCCGGTATCGTTATGTTTATGAAAGAAAACAACCGCGCATCAGTAAGTTGGATAGAAATAACTAAGTCATTGTATCTGGGAGTATTGGCATTACTATCATCATAAAGTACAACGCTGGTACTGATGGCAGACTGACCTATTACCTTGAAACCTCTGAGTCTGTATTTCACTGAAACAAAGTGCGCTGTATTGTTAACATTGCTTTTTCTTAGTGTAATACAAACAAAGAAGAAATTATGTATTCGTGAAGTTGTGTACAAGTATTTCTTTTTGTATTCTAATCTGAATTGTCCGTTCATCGCATTTGACTGGCACATATATCATAAGTCAACAACAAATAGTGCAATAATACCCCGTGCGATTTAGGTTCAATAAATAAGCAAACTAGCTATTAGAAGACATAGTTATAGTGAGACAAACATAATGGACAAAGGTGTCTCATTATGCGTCATAATACAGTTATCAAACACATTTAATATACTTTAATACTAAACTTTCATTCTGTTAAACCGATGTGTTGGTAAATAAATGTAAAGCATGTTTCTTATAGTTATTCAGCTCGAGAGATTGCCAAGACGTGTATGTTACTTCAGATCAATATTAATTAACAATTAAACAATATCGTACTAGTTTCATCAAAAGCCAATAACTGTTTATTGGAGGTTATTTTAAGACTGCATATGTAACATATTTTATTATATCTGATAGGTATTTGTAATTATTTAAATGCTAGTTTAATATATTCGTATTTAGAAAACGTATGTTATCCTCTCTACATAATTTACAATTGTGTTTCATGATTCAGCTTGACCCCTAAGCTCCACTAATTCACACGATGATGCGGTGCCATTTGGTTTGTACATATACCCTTAAACACTCACAACATACTTATAAATAATGTTTACATAGTACTCACATGCATACTGGTAGGAACCAATCAGATTTGTACGTAGTAGTTCGTTGAACTAATTTGAAGTAATTTAACGTAATATGTTGTTAAATAAATGTTGTTTTATATGGGGCTAGAACACTGAATCTTCAAGTCAGTAGACATATAGTAGACGACATCTTAACCAACTGCGACATATTCGTATTAAAAGTATATACCACAAGCTGCGATCTGAAATCTGATTGGTTCCTACCATTCCGCATGTGAAAGATCTCTTAACCAAAACTCCCCGAAAGCACAAAACAAATGTGTTTAAACCTGTATGTAGCATTATGCATAACAGCAGGCATATTTCATCGACATGCAAACTTACATTCCAAATATAAAACAATAGAAATATGATGTAGCAAAATGGCAAGTGCACCGCATCAACTAAATACCTCTGTGGACGTGATGCAAACTTATTTGGCATATATTCAATGATATATGTTTGTTTCCATTTCACGCGAGTTTTAACTTTATTTAGAATTTAAAAACACGAAACAAAAACATTGTACTTTATTTTAAAGTGAGTATCGTTTAATTAGTATGATGTTTTAACCACATAACTTATATTCAAACTGTACGTATTTAAATGCCATGCACAATTTGAGGAAAATCCTATTTAAATTTACCATTACATCAGAAGAAAAGAAGATGGCCCAATATCTTATGTTGACAAATATGATAAATATAAACAACTACAATACAACCTTGTTATTTAATGAGGCAAAGTAGTAATATAAGAACAACCGTTGCCTTGTTGTTAAAATTTTATTTTATATTATAATACGTGTGTTTGAAATGTGAACGTTTTATTTTCCGCTTTCTTTGATAACAGCTAATTGTATCCGAATAAGCAAAGTGTCACTTAAATATACAGAGTTTTATTATCATGCGTTTTTCAATTTCAATACGGGATAGTAATAATGTATTGAAAAACTCATGGTAATTAAATTATATATTACATTTTTCAAAAATAAATATTAAATTACATTATTTGAGCTAGTTTTCACCGCCAATATATTGAAATTCTTGGTCGTCATTGACACTGAAATATGACAAATAGTGACAAATAGTGAATGAGAGATTAACAAATTGGGGAATAAATTACCGAAATGTCTTGAATTCTATCATATACATGTACAGTTGTCATGAGGAGTCATTATCATCACCAGTTCATTTGCAGTCGTTGTGAATTATGAGCTACAACGTTTATCATTGAATCAAGTATTACATGACGTTGATACCACTACGTTACGTCTGTACGCCATTTTCGTCCGTTGTCTGACGTCACTTACACTCGCAGCTCTAAGCGCCGATTATTTAGTAACTTAAATAGCCGAAGAAAGCAAAGTAAAAGGAAGTTCCAAAACATTCGGGTAGCGGGAATTATTTACCCTTAGTTATTATCACTTTTCCGTCCCTCAGAAATCTCGGCAAATCTTTGCAAGAATTGTCATATTAATTATTTCATTGATCTATTATTAATATCTTCACTACTTATTAGAACTGATGTTATATAAAATCTGAGAAGAAACTTTAAAAGTGACGATACTTTCATCTTTTAACTTACGAATGTCTCGGTTGTAGATAATGATCCCCGATACTTTGTAGTTTCCATCAAGATATACAGCCCACCACTCGCTGGATCCAGATTCAAGTGTGTGAGTACAACTTCCATGTTCAAGAGCTGAATAAGTGTTTCCATCAACCGCTCGATTTGAAACACCCCCCAAACCTGTTGACGATTGAGTCGTGTTTTTGTTTAATGCAATATTTGGCTCTGTGAATATAAACACTATACTTATATTTAGGACTGTCAGATGTAGATACTGAAATGTTCAAATACTGCACATTATTGACACCTCTATAAATCTAACCAATCTCTTCCTGTCTTTTTAACCATTTTACAATCCTATATTTTCACTATTGTAATCAAAACGGTTGTTTAAATACAAAAACTGTATATTAATTTCATATTGTAATCCATCTGGTATCTAGAGTCACAAAATCTATATTCAGTAGATGTGGATTCAAAAAAACTACAACATATCCCGTATTTTTGAACTATGAAAAGATAACTCTAACAGTTAAAGTCAATGAGTCATCACGATTTATCTTCCTTACCGGTGTTCATCGGCACGTTGAACATTGTTGACGGTAAAAGAAATTGAAGATTTTATCTCCAAAAATAAACCTTTAAAAAACTAAAAAAGTTGGATTTAAAAAGTAATGTCGCTAGAAACTACAAATTCAGCGCTTGGTTGGAATTATAGAGGTGAAATAAAGATGTCATTTAAAAGTGTTTAGTACAATACTGAATTCAACTGAACTCGCCTCGTCCAAGTAAATATGGATTATGTCTGCCGGGTACTCAATAAAATTTAGTATTGTTCTGAACACTGTAAAACACATATTAGCATACAATATGTCTGTATAGGCTAATGCAACTTGATACTGAGTAAATAAAACAGAAATATATTACAAACTTAAGGCTATAGCGTTTATTGAATGTATGTTAGAAAATACTAATACATCTTGATGACTATGTACGAGTAATGTGTATAACGATTTACTTATTTAACTCTAAACTTCCTACTTTCTCCGATTACAGAGACGCTCATTTCAGCAGATTAAACATATCGCCATTTAACATTTAACACATCAATACGCGTTCTCATATTACTTATATATTAACGTATACATTATTGTCTCTCATGTTACTCGCATAATTCAATTGAGTTAATACATGTTGTTTAACATTTCTGATACATACTTTTGTACATATAAATACATAAACAGCTGCTAGTAGTCGGCTTGAAATTACCTGTAAAGTGCCAATCCAGAGCAACAGCCATACTGCCTGTGACAATCATACACACCACAGGTATCGTTATCGTCCGTATGCTCATCATATTTTAGGGTATCACCGATTTTAGTCCAACTGATATATATTGCGTGTAATCTTTAGCATCTACTCTCTTGTTGAATTATTATAACACATGAAATAAAAAAAAAGAAGCTAAGTCACGATCACCCGTCAGTTCATCCCAACAAAATGTGCTGATTTATACAGTGAGCAAAATAAATGTACACTATATAAAATGGAAAGAACGTTACAGCCGGTAATATTTGCATGTATTGTAACACTAATACAGGGATTGCATCGATCACACTATGTTAGTGTCTTTTTTATTTTAAAGTTTACAAAAACACTTTTATAAAATGTACAACGGCTAGATCATAACAGATTAACGTTCACCAGGTGAAAAACAAATCCTATCATATTACAGAAGTAAAGTAATAACTAACTGGATAACAATGACAACACGCACGTGCGCACTGCTTCTATTTTTACACTGGAAGGGTCGAGTTAGTTTTTTCTGCATATATAAAATAAACTTAAATTTTGAAAATGTAATTAATACGTACGAGTATTTGAAAAGTTCAAAACAAATTGTTTTAATGTATTCATAAGTGTTGATTATGCTGCACCACTATTAATTTAACCTTAAATAACACGTTATCAAGTTGCCATTCACTACCGGCTTTTAAAACCGCATTAACGCCGAAAAATTGCGTATCAATTCTTATATTTACATTAGTTTATTGTTGTTTTGGTATCAGCATTAACGCTCCTTGGGAGACTGATAATGATAAACGAGTGCAAGAGGAACCACTACTGTCGGTGTATTTGAAGACAGTACTATATGCATGTTCTATGAA
The DNA here is from genome assembly GCA_037043455.1 of Cyrtodaria siliqua. NCBI lineage: Eukaryota > Metazoa > Mollusca > Bivalvia > Adapedonta > Hiatellidae > Cyrtodaria > Cyrtodaria siliqua. Next base: position 161,359 of record JAWPHD010002116.1, on the reverse strand, counting down.
GACATAGTGCAGATTGTGCAGTACTTACGTCTTCTTGTAAAGTTTATTCGAAATTAAAAGTTACTGTTTTGTTTTTATACAAATGTATCATGTAAATGTTAATATCCGTGCATATAATTATCATGTACCGAGCACTTATTGGTGGTGTATATGCATCGGGTTACATGTTTTATGGATATAATAGAGGTCCACGACAAGGCCTATTGCCATCATGTATATAATTTTTTGTACCATAGCTCTAATGGTTTTCGTGTGTTCTTGATTATATATTATTTTCATATACCTGAAGGTCTGAGCTTAAGCCGTGCTATAACTGCCGGTATATTTCAGCCGTGCTATACATGACAGATTCGGCAGTCTACCCAATTTTACACGCGCGTAGATGGATAAATGGCTTTGTATAAAAAATTTATAGCATATTTTTCGGCCCTCGAGAAGCAGTATAAATCGCATATACTCGAAAAATCATGCTATAAATATTACATTAATTAATTTTGTGTTGGTTGGGTGCATCCTTATTGATTTAGCTGTCAAACTGTTTGTATTGATAGCACATATATAAATAGCTGGGTTGTGTGCTGTTGGATTTCAGCCAGACTGTTTTGATTGACAACCATAGTTTATATACTATTCTAGCAAATGAATAACATGCGGACGAGGAATCGAAGGGTGTAGCATTGTTGGAAAAAAGGTATTTCCCTATTGTGCTACCCGGACATTCTGATATCAAACCTGCTTACTCTTCTTGTTTTGTTTGTTTGTTTGAATGCAGTCCTACAGAAATGTCCAGGAAAGTTACTCAGCCAGGTCGTGTTATTAAACAGTCATTTACTGTTACATACTCAGCAGGGTCCATTTTAATAAACACAGCACTGAGCAACGATGATCAAAGATATCAGGTTGCACTGTGGAAACAACAACAGATGGGAAGTTCTCTCTCTCTCTCTCTCTCTCTCTCTCTCTCTCTCTCTCTCTCTCGCGCAAGCAAACCAGTGTAGTATTACTTCAAATCATTCTGATATAATAATATAATATAATATAATCACAGTTCATTCTCATTCATGCATTCATTCATTTAAATCAGTTTAATGTTTTCAAAGCAAATTATCAAACATGTTTTTCAATAAACTTAATAAAATGTATATAAAATTCTAACCATTGCACTTTCTGCAACATCATCTTGCAGTTTTTTGTGAATAACCTAAACTGTCTGAATAAGATAAATTTGATCTGCAGTACAGAACTGGTAATGGAGAAATAAACCCGGTACCATTTGGAGCAATTTATAATGGTCAGTCATAAGCCATCATTTAAATGTTATATTAATTAGACCTGATGCTGAGCACAGAAAAGGGAAAATGCCTGGTATTATGGGCATATCTGTAGGACTGAATGGTGTTTTACGTCATCTTAGCAGATAATGTTTAATGTAGAACACAGTCAACCAAAACCCCGCAATAAAATAAACAACAATTAAAAATTGAATAAAAATCAACGCATGCGACATTACACGACATCATGACCCGACAGACTGTGGACCCTATGATGACGCCTACCTAAAGCCCATTGGGACGGTGGCGTTTGATGTTTGTCTATGATCTTTCTTGTGGTGCCCTTAATGGTTTATTCTCTTGTTGCTCTGGCTTCTGCCAAGTCAACGAGTACCTTCATTGTGGCTTTCTAGGCTATTGTTTTTTGTATTATATTTACACGAGCATATTTGTGTTTTACTTATATTGCCTATAGATGCTGCCTTGTTGGTTAGAGATTAGATCATGTCGGGGATTTCTTTATTTACACTGTCCTGTTGTAATGGGATAACAGTAGGGTAAGTGTGAGGTTTGGTGCACCCTAGAACCGGTTTAAACCCCCAGTGGCCTACTTTGCCACTGACCGTTCCAAGGCGGTAGCCCTATTGTCAACCCTTTTGTGTTTGTGATGTCGTTTGCATTTATTATTACTTGTGCCTTCTTGTGTGTCTGTTTGCGAGTTTGTTTCCGTGTTTTGTGGTTGACTGTCCTCCTTGAATGCTACTTTCCCCGTCCGATCTTTTTATATTTCTTTACATAATCTGCTTGACATTAGGAACACAGACTCTCAATTGGCAATGGCAGAAAAGCCGCTGGATGTTTAAATCAGATTCTAGGGTGCACCAAACCTCACGCCTAGACGTGGGCGGATCCAGAGGTGGTTGGGGATGGAAGGGTACACGGTGCGAATTCCCCTCGAAAATATGAAAATAGAGTTGAGATGACTGAACATCTTTTTTATAAAGATGCTATAACTGAAATCGTGCTTATGTGTATGTTTTGGTTGTTAATTGTCTTTTACAAGTGTCCCCACCCCTAATATCATATCATGTTTCCTCACCATCTTACTTATTGTCATCCCAATAAAACTGACCCTACGTCATATGGGTGTGATATAATGCTATATTCTAAGTTTAAATAGCAAAACAATACCTGTTCCGATACACCACTGGAAAGTTAATCCTTCAGCTATGTGTTTACACAAGTTTAATCACTACAATTATATTTGATTTTCCTTCTAAAGCGTTTTTTTCTACCACTTCCTGTATTATACAAGATTTACACAGGTATATACAGACTGAAGTTTCACGAAAGATGATATTTTGAACAAACAATTACCCAAGCGTTTCAAGTTCAGTAAGCTCTTTAGGTTTATTTCAATTACATGTTAACACTACATGTAAGGTATATTCAAATGACTTTTCATTCAAATCAATCTTCAATCCTTCAGCTATGTATTTATCTCTAAAACACAAGTATAATCACTATAAGTATATTTGATTTTCATTCTAAAGCGTTTTTTCTACCACTTCCTGTATTATACAAGATTTACACAGGTATATACAGACTGAAATTTGACGAAAGATGATATGTTGAACAAACAATTACCCAAGCGTTTCACGTTCAGTATAATTTATATAGATATACGAACGATACGCAAAATTTCTTCAGCAGTTTTGGCTTATTATAATAAATAAATCAAGGTACATACGCAAAGAAAACAAACACTGACAAAACAAAAATATATACTGAACTGCGAAGTAGGCAATGGGGGCAAAAAGTGGAAATAGCATAATGACGCAATTTAGACATGCAAGCTCACACCCATCACAGGGCGTACTATCACGAGCGTTCTAACCAGCAATAACCAGAATACTGCGTATGCATAACCAACTGGGAGATGCACACGCAGACCCTATAATAACATTGTACAAAATGTGATGAGATGTTACTCCCAGAAAGGATGAAGAATAGTAGACAAATAAGGAAGTGCACACTGACATATTAAACGTTGAAATCAAAGGAATATGGTTCGGACGGTTTAAATCGTATAGACAGCATGCGTAGTATTATTCAATAAAATGTTGAAGTCTCTTATGCTGTATCTGCTGTTTAAAATGTACATACTATCCGATGATAGCTAATTTACGTGCATGTAAAATGCTGTTTTAAAAGAAACAAATTATAATATTTTAATTGGTTTCTTGTCGTGCCCTCAATGGTTTATTCTCTTGTTGCTCTGGATTCTGTCAAATCATCAAGTACCTTCATTGTGGCTTTCTAGGCTTTTGTTTTTTTTGTATTTATATATACACGAGCATCTAGGTGTTTTACTTATATTGGCTTTTAACGCTGCCTTGTTGGTTAGAGAATATTTCATGGCGGGGATTTTTTTATTTACACTGTCCCGTTTAATTGGGATGACAAGGCGGAAGCCCTATTGTCAACCCTTTTGTGTGTGTGTCGTTTGCATTTTTTATTACTTTTTTTGAGTTTTGTGGTTGACTGTCGTCATTGAATGCTACTTTCCCTGTCCGATTTTTATATCTTTCTCTTATTTGATATTTCACTTTTCGGGATAAGCGTATGCCTTAAATGACTAAACAAAAGAAGGCACACTGATTAACGATAACCATTCCACTCTTGAACGACTTTATACTGAATTCAACACTTTTAACAGTTTGGAACAGCGTCTGACATACCATGAAATTAAGCTTAAATCACGCATGCGTGATATTCAGAGTTTAATACTTGTATTTCTGTAAAACAACATAGGATTTAAAACAAACACTTAAATGTAGATTTAAATGAATTATGCCATAATCATTTAACTGTAATACATGTGTATAGAACACGTGATCAGATACGGTTAAAAAGCAGATTAAACAATTAACTCACCTAACGATTTAGAACTATGTCGAATTTGTTTTCGGATTTCGACATAATCGAAAATAGTAAAATTGGTTTTTAATTTGCGGAGTTGTATGTTTTTCCCACGATACTTTTAGGACATGTAGGAGAGATTTAAAGTTGCGTGTTCTTGATTGCTGTAAATAATATTACGTTTTAGACTAAATATGTTTGTTAAAAATCGTAATATGTCATATGTTAATTACTGTAAGTATATATCTAGGGCTCAGCGCAAGAAAATCGTATCCCCTTCGTTATTAAAATTTACGGTTACGATAGTCTTGGGTTGACCCTTCGATATATGCAATAGACACACATCTGAACGTGGTTTTATTTTACATAACTGAACACGGCTTAAACGTCATTCAATATTAATTAATTAAATTCAGTCTAATAAATGTGTGCAGTCAATACTTCACGAGAGCTCCAAATAGAGATGCACAGATAATTATAACACACATTATCAGCCCCTAAAATACGTTTCGCCGCCTTTGAGGTAAGTGCGACAAGTGTACATAACATATATTGTAATAGTCACATTTTAATTTAAGTTGCAGACGATTGTTTTTAGCTTTAGTTAAAAACATTTTTTTAATTGTATGCGACCCTTTCATTGCTTTATTTGTCATACAAGATACATTTACGATTTACAGCCTCGTACACTAACAGTCACGTGTTTGTGCAAGTTATAAATAACATTATCTTTGGTGGCTGATTTCTGTCATTTGTCGTTTTTTCGTTATTTCGAAATTATTGCAGTAAACACTTTTGGGTCGTGAGGTGTGTGTGTGTGTGTGTGTGTGTGTGCGTGTGTGTGTGTGTGTAGCTCACCATGTCAAACATTAATCTTGTATATATTTCTCTTTACGACGGCTGGCGTGGCCCAGTGAATAGCGCGTTGGACTTGTAACTTTAATAGATATGTACGATATGATTAAAACAAATACTGTACAGCACATTTTGTTGGTTGTTTGTAAAGTGTTAAGCATAATCTCTCGTGATTTCTTTTCATTAAATAACTTCCTTTAAATTAAGGTTTATAGTCCCTCCACCAATTAAACCAAAAGGATACACTAATGGTATAGGCACAATACAGTCTGGACTGTCTATTTCAGTAATACCGAAGAAGTGTATCATAATGTGCACTACTATAATTATTTGCTGCATTCTGCTTTTTCTCTGTAATGTTTGGTTAATTATTTTTAATGCAAATTTTCTGTGTCGACTTGTTGCTGTGCATCAGTTTTTCTTGCACTGAATTACTAAAGTAAAGCCCCGAGTACCAGACAATAACAAATAGATTGTTAATGTATTCCCCATTTCGGAATGAGTCAGATGAACTAAAATTAACGACGATATAGGTTACCTCCACTTCACGAACATTTTGGTCTATAGGTGCAGGGCTTTCCTTTATAGCCGGTAGGCGGGTAATATGCTCTCCTACTGTGGTAAGCTGATCGGATAGAAAACTTGCTTCAACATTTTGACTAATCAGTAGGAACGCCAGCCCTATGGCGTATGAATATTTATCAAACAAGGTCACGTGATAAAATCGATAACAAAATGACATTATTGGGAAAATTTTCACTGGTCAGATTTATACACCTCTTATCTATAAACTGTGATTATGACAAAACACAATCACAGATCGTTATTAAAGTAATAATATTCACAAACTACATTGGTCGAACATAATTGGTGTACACTTCGTGTAATTCCCATTAATAGTTAAAGGTATTTTTCAAAGGGATGAATTTAGGTTGTTTTTAGGTTTAAATTGCCAACAATGCTCTTTTAAATCAAAATGGATTTATTTCGTCATTTTAGAAGCGAGAATAAAAACAAATGCATGTACGCGTAGATAAATCTTTCCTCTGTCCATATGCAAAATTTTAATGAAATCGGAGACAAGTACTTTTTTTTCCCCAAAATTAATAACATGACCCACGGACTCAAAGACGGCATAACGCATATACATTTACAGACGCGACCGGGTACACAAGAAATGAAATAATGGAATTATTTCAATACATATATTTCAAATGTATGTATCCATGCATTCCAGATTAAATTTCTGATCTATACATGCTTTTGGTTTATGCCGGAGTGCTCCGAATAGGTTTTAACAAACCAAATTGCAACGGTACGTCGGGAAAGGAAATGAGGATGGTGAAAATATATGTTGCAGTGTTAATTTTCTGAATCCGAAAAAAATGCAAAAAAATGAAGTTTTAACAGCGAGAACGAATTTTTTTTCATGAAAGTGTTCATTGACTTGTCGACTATTACAAACCAAAATTTAAAGTCAATCAGAAAAAAGTACTTTTTTTTCCCCAAAATTAACAAAGTACACCGTGTTCGCTAAAATATGAACAATCACCTTTCGAAGTTAATTTACACGCGGGATATAAAACCATGAAATTGTGAAATCCTTTTTAAGAGATATATTGATTTCAACATTGTTCTGTATTTAATAAATTATTACAGTACAATGTTCACAGTTTTTTTCAAGGACATCATTACGGTAGTATCCCGGCAACCCCGCCCCTCATCCCACCCCACCACCCTCCATACCGTATTGATTAAGTTGTATATAGCTGCGAATGCGCAGTTGTAATCAAATTCGATTTCATCATTTTAGAAGCGAGAATAAAAACGAAATCATATAGATACATCTCTCCTCTGTATATATGTACAATTTCAATAAACGGAGACAAGTACTAATTAAGTAACAGGACCGTCCGACCCAAAGACGGCAACATTCATATCCATTAAGGAAAGACGACCGGCTACAAAAACAATTAAATAATTTCGTTATGTAAACACATATATTTAAAATGTATGTGTCCATATAGTTTACACTAATTTTTTATCTATACATGCTTTGGGTTTATGTCAGAGTGGCCAATGTATTTTAACAATGTTGCAACTGTATATCGGAAAATGAAATCATGATGGCGGCAACATACGTTGCAGAGTTAATTTTCGAAATCAGAAAAAGCGATAAACTAATATTAGTTTAACAGGCAGAAAGAATTATATTCTTTTAACTGTTCGTTTAAAACTGAGGGGGCGACTCGAGTTTTAAAGAAAGCAAGATTGGCATGTGTCCCTTTAACCAAGTAAATAAATGACTGACGAGTAACAGACATGCTACTGTCAGTAACAAACATGATTATGTGTAGACTCGAAGATTTCATAACATAAACATGTGGACATGACATTGTGTCAATGGAGCAATTGCCAGATGTGTGGTGTTGTGAAACACTGTACGCGTGAAACCAAAAAGTGCGGGTCGTTTATATTTATAGGGCATATATAGTTATATATATATATTTATATATATTATTCTTTTATATTTATATGGTCCCAGAACGCAGTCATACTCACTACTATATTGAAAGTAAATACTGAATATACATGTGCGGTGCGTTACGATCTGTAGTATTTGAAAACAGACATATTAAACATTTCCCTGAACATATATAATCATGATAAATACTATATTCATGGAATTATTTTTTCCTGAAAAAAAAATACATGTTTGTTTTCAGCAATTGAAATCTACTATATTCTGCGAATATTGCTACTTTGAAAATTTGAATACGTCTGTTTTAATCAAATAGCATGTTTTGTTTGTTTTAATATATATATTTTTTAATTTATGATTTAACAAAAAAATGGATGATCGGAATATGTCTTAAACACTGTTGAATCCTGTAAATTAAAAAGAAGTGGTTCGGTTCAGAGGCGACAATATCGGTGAACAAAACCACTTGTTTTACCGGATTCAACATTGTGCAAGAAAATATTCATATATTATACCATTAATATTATAACATGTGTGTTGTAACAAATGCTTATCCTTGGATAGTGGACTTGCCCTTTTACCTAAAAATCAAACGATCATCCTCTTTCCACTGTCCACCAATGAAGTTTCATGAAATTTGCTTTAGGTAAGAGGAAAAACTGTGTGGGCAATACTTTCCTTTTCCGTTCATGGTAACGGACCTTTCAAGTACTGACTTCAAAATAAACAGGGATTATCATTTCACCAAAGGCAGTGGAAGTATGAAGTTTTATGAAATTAGCTTCAGAAAGTAATAAAGAGTTTGATTGCGGACACGATTTTTCATGATCAAGTCACTGTGGCGTTGACCTCAGATTTATTGACCTCAATATTAATAGGGATCATACTCTTACCAAAGGCAGTCAAACCATGACGTTTGAATATATCAGGGTGATATTGACCTTTGACCTATTAACCTCAACATCATTCATGAGATTTGCTTTAGGGAAAGTGGACTTAAGTTTACAATATTTTACATTATCATGTCACGGTGACAATGACCTTTGACCTAATGACCTCAAAATCAATAGGCATCATTCTCTCACCAAATGCACTCAAACCATGAATTTTGCTTCTGGGGAAGTGGACAGTGCAGACAAGGTTTTTCATAATCATTATTGGGTCACGGAGGGTATGTTTAGGGGAATGGGACAGTTTACAGTTTAATTATTGTTTAACGCCTCATCAACACGTTGTTTAGGTTATTTCGAGCCGCCCCAAAGAGAGGAGGAAATATACATAGGCATCCAGGAACCCTGCCCTACGCTTGTTACCGATTAGATACCTATGGTTCTTTAGCGTGCTTGTAGGACAGACTCCGATAAAAGGACCATCCGGTTTACGTTCCCATCAGACGAACGGGGCTAGCAGGACACATCGAAGTAACCCAGTGGCGCCAGTAAGAATTGAATCCGTGTTCACTGGATTCAAAGCCGATTTGCTATAAACGTCCCTTGACCAAAACTGAGTAAATGGCAAATCAACATGGGGAGAAAACATTAATATACAACTATTTATTTTCTCTCTCAAAACCTGGTGATGCCCCTAGTTTTAGAAATAAAACATGATAAAATAGGGCAGTTGAGAAGACACTTTTGTAGATGTGTGGTCTGTTCTGATGTGAAAATGTGTAAAACAGACACAAGATTAGAAATTTGCTCTGTGTCCCTTTAATAAATTGGGGACCCATCACATAGACCATAATCATATTGTAATTAGTTGATGTTAAAGGGACACACGGCAATCTTGAAGTATTTATCAAGCTTTAACATTAGCATCTCCATTTGTTAACCTTGTAACATTTTAAATTTAAACCTGCTTGCATTAAAAGTTATTTTTGTCTTCGTTATTCTATCAAATATATTATAGGTGCACTATTATCAACAGTAAGTAATGTGTAAAACAATTTCTTCTGAACTATTCTAATAAATAATATTTATGATGCACAAATGCAAACTATGCAGAAAAATTAACCGAACTCCAGAGGTTTTAAACAAATAAAAACTGCCTAGTGTACCTTTAACACAACTTCTTTTCGCATGTATCCAGTACATGTAGTTTACACGAGCTCATATGACAATCACGCTGCATTATCACTGAAAACATTTTTTATTCTAACTTTGAACAGCACCGTGCAAGCATAACACAAGCTCCATTTAAAGAACTACACAAGTGCAAACAATTGTTTAAAAGGCTCTCACCTCCATATGATCCAATGGCATTTAATACGGCTTGATATTCTGAAGTCGTCAGTATCAATTCACTTAGAGCTGCTCAAGGTCACGATTCACATTTGAGGCCTTTCTGAAAACAACATCAATCCAATGTCAATGATCAAACAGACATAGTTTATCCTTTGTTATACATAATGTAACATATTTAAAAAAGAAAAGATAAAAGAAGAACTAAATTAAATAAAGCATGGATACTACTTGTGCTCAATAACACGGTTAATGTAATAAAAACATCTCTCATCATTCATTATACATGTAAAATATAATGTAGCCTAACTGGAGATCCATTAAAATCATTGTTCCACTTTCACAGCATATTTCAAGCCCATGGAATAGTCATTTCTTTTGAGACACATTGGAGGCAAGCGTAGTAGCTCCACCTCCTTAAAGGCTTTTAAGTGAAGTGTACTTTCTCGAAACTGCGTTGTTTATTTCGCAACAGAAAGTATGTAATAAATGTAAATAAATGTCAATTCAAAATCACTTCCTTGCCTCAAAACTTTACTGTACATAAATATGAATCTGACCGATTTCAGTCAAATGTCTATGGCAGTTTACATTGTTTCAATGGTAGTTGTATCGGGTTATGTATTCACGAATGTGCGAGAAAATGGGAATAACATAACGATATAGAGACAACGCTAACAATTTACATTCATGCATCTGAGGGGTGGGGGTGGGGTGGTGGGGTTTCTAGTTTCCTTTCCCCTCCTTGTTTTCGGTATGCAAGTTCCATCTATTCCCACACCCCAATCTACCATACTTGGGTGGGAGCGGGGTGCTTGGGACATTGATAGCATTTCTACTAGTAAATGTTTTATTCCACGAAACGTTCTACAGTTTACTGTACATCCAGTTACTGGAAAGATCGGAGTACACGAAAAATATGAACTTTCTATTAAACAGTATACGCCACTTTTTTAGGCACTATATTTGGCTAATGTCTAAATATGTACGATCTAAAGGTGGTGTGTACTGTTTATTAACAAACACATTTTAATGACAAAACAAATACCTTGATCATGGACCTCTAGCAGCAGACAGTAATCCCAAATCCAATTTGACCAACATGTCAATTTCACGTGTCAAGTTATGTCACGGTGACCTGTCAGTCACCAACACTGCATCGTGTTGACACATAATGGGACGTTATTTCGTCCGGTAAGGTATTAGTTTTTACATTATCTACGGTATGAAACACTGTACGCGTGTTGTTAGACTCCATAGGTTCCCGTAGTGCTCGCCGACGCAGCGCGCCCAATTTCGGGTGTTACAAAATGGCGTCTGTTTTAATTGAAAATTCGTAAAATAGTCCGTAAAATACAAAGAACTAGTCCATGTTCGCGGAGTTAAAATGCAAACAGAACTGATATGTTATAGGTCCGTGGCGTTCCTACTGAATAGGCTGTTATTTTTAAATCCAGTATTCGGTTTAATGTGATTATTTGATTTATTAACAATTTATAAATGATTCGTTTCACATCGAATGTATGTGGAATGTTAAAGAATAATTATTATATTGATAGCCACTGTCAAATCTAGAACGAAAATCCACGATGACGGTGCCCGTCGTAAAACCTGTATACATAAATGCATTTACTACGATAGGGAGAATTGACAGTTTGCCACAAGTGTCAATAACTCATAATAGTAGTTAATATGGGTGTTATATTAGCAGTAACACACACCCATTATGTTCGCAATGACAGGATTTAAAAAACTTGTTGTATCTGGTTGTTATACCTATTCTGATGGGTGGGGTTACTGGAAATCGCTTTAAAAATTGCCCTTCTCGCATTTCAGATCAAATTCATTGAAAAAATCTTCTCAGTTTGTATTCTGTTTTGCATTTTTTTATTTGTACTTAAAGGTTTCATGACACCCTTTAAGATGTATATTGTGATATATAATTTTTACTTTAATAAAAGAAAGATAATAATCAATAAATAAATAAATAAATAATAAATAAATAAATAAATAAATATTAATTTTAAAAGAAATATTTGTAAGAAACAATAGGTATATTTAGCTTCAATATGGAGTATTTTCCTTCACGAACATTTCGGTCTATAGGTGCAGGGCTTTCCTTTATAGTCGGGTGATGTACCCTCCTACTGTTGTAAGCTGACCGGCTACTGTGAGCTGCCCTCAATGCAACAAAAAAAAGACTAGCTAAAACATGTAAACATGAAGAATAAATGACACAATTTTGGTGCCGCTCATTCAATACGATACAATACCATGCATAGTTAGTGCCCTTGATCTTACTAAAAACAATGTGTTGGGAGGGGGGTATTTATCACCTTCAGTGATACATCTAGTTATAGGAATAATATAAAGCAATTTCTTTGTATAGTATTAACTGTTGATAACATTGCAAAAATAATATATTAACATATATTGTTAAAAACGACAAAAACAAAAAAATAATAAAAAATATATTTATATGAAAGCAGGTTCCATTTCAACTTGATACTGGATACATGATTATTTCAATGTTTGATAACCATTTCAAGAGTGTCATGTGTCTCTTTAAAACGTTGTACGCAGAGCTACAGATAATCAGCTTAAATACTCATTTAAAAATGTCAAACTACTCAGTTATAACCAAAATCATGGGCACCAATAAAGTAATCGAAATTGTCAAATAATATAACAACCAAGCAAATTGAACAATGCACGGGTTGTTGAAGGACCACCTAGTCACCTTGTATAAATCTTATTATAAAGATTATTTGATGAGTTACATTTGTGTCATGCTATACAATATTAGTGGAATCCCACCCCAAAACAATGTCACACAATTTTATCGTTTTATTTTACTCAAATGAAATCATGAACTATTCATTTAAATATATACCAATGGGTAAATACCGAACTGATCAAAAAGCTTATATGTAGCTTTGTTGTATGTTCTTGTATCTCGCACAATATTTGTTATATTGAATTATCTCCTTGAATTTAGTTCACCAATCAAGCGACAAGACATTGAAAGTCGAGCATCTGCAACAACAAGGATGGCTTGCAGTTTACAATACGTTTCATATTTGATAATATTGTCATAATAAAACTGTTGGCAGGTTTCTTCACATGATGGCATAATTGTGTTTCAAATAAAAATATAGCAAAACAAAAACAACGCATTCTACTTCTTTCACGCCCATCAACATGACGAAGGATCTAGATAGTAAATCCTCTTCGACCAACCTTCGCCTCTCAGTACTTTCAGTACTTTGATTTGTATTTGGTATACTAAATACACGTCCATTACATTCTTTGCTAAGTTAATTGTGTAGATGATTTAATTGACATACATATAACGCTCAAATTCTACAGTACGTTATTACCTTATACATCCAAGCATGTTATTTGCTGAATTTAAATAGAAAAAAGAAACAATTTACATACCTGATAAATATCCTTCCACAACACCAAATACATGAACTCCTTTAGCAATGTTTATTTCACTTTTTGTCCATATCTGACTAAATAAATCACGGTTATGTTATGTTAAAGGATCGTACAATTTTAAACTTCCTGAATTAATAACTGTGGCAAACATATTTCAGACTGACGCTAGTATTACGGAGATTCAAAATGATGTATGTACAGATAGCGTATAATATATGAATAATACAATGTAGCACTGTATAAACTTTGAATACATTTTTACCTTTTTTTCTTATAATAGAATGAAATATGAGAATATCGGGTAAAAAGATAGGCTATTATATTAGACTATATGGGTACCTTAGCTTATGAATGATTAAAATATCCGCATTCTACAAAGTAACAATTGAATTAATTATAAATGCAGAGGGATAAATAAAATTGTTGCTCATTTTCATATTTACATTTGTGTAAGATAATGAAATATGGACTCTTTAACACAATACAATATTGTGCTGAGGTACATACGCAAGTTTATGGACTAGGAGGTCAGACCTAGAATGGACCGGTCCATATAACAATCTAGGTATGACTGCCCAGTCCATAAACTTGCATATGGATCGTAGCATCATACATTTTTTGTTATATTATACCGAATCTGACCAACAAAACAAACCATACGTTGAATGTTTAATTTAAATTTGACGTCGTACAGGGGTCGGTCACTATCGCAGAATAGTGACCGCATAACGTCACATTGCGAAAAGAAGGAAATATGCAAATGAGGTATAATTTACACTATATGGACTTTAAAATAATGTTGTGGAGCACTTAATTGCCTATTAGATAATAGTTTCACGAAGCATGGAAACTACCGTTTATAGGGAGTTGTTAGTATCCTTATGGGTATGATCTGTCACCTCTTTGATTTGATATAAAAAAATATTTCATGTTGAATCATTCACCAGCAATTCATGGAGATGTAAATAAAGCCTTTGACATTCCCTTTCGGTATCTGGATGACATACTAAACATTGACAGCTCTTTCGTTTCTACTATGGTTAATACTGTCTATCCCAAAGGAATTCAACTCAGCAAAATTAAGCTAATATTTCTAATAATGTCGCTTCTTTTCTTGAATTACATCTCTCTATTGAATATAAAGAGATACTTATAACACAATCTATGACGCGGGAAGATTTCAATTTTGATATTTTTAAATATCTCCACTTAGACATGTTAGACGTGGATGTTCCCCGAGCAGCTTCTTACGGGATCTTTGTTTCTCAAATATTTCCTTGTTCTAGTAGAGCTTGGACGTGGATGTTGCCCGAGCAGCTTCTTACGAGATCTTTGTTTCTCAAATAGTTCTTTTTTCTAGTAGAACTTGGACGTGGATTTTCCCCGAGCAGTTTCTTATGGGATCTTTGTTTCTCAACTAATTGTTTTTTCTAGACGACTTAGACGTGAATGTTCCCCGAGCAGCTTTTTATGCGATATTTGTTTCTCAGCTAGTTCATAAACTTGCATATGGACCTCAACACCAGACATTATTTGTTAAATAATAAATACTAACTTGATAAAAGTGTGTATTGATCTTATGTCATACACAAGATCATGTGTGTATTGACTAATTCACATATTTATTAAATATTTATATTTCAAGGGTAGCCCTGCCTAGAAAAATGCGTAAACATATTATACTGAAAGTTTGATGCAAATATATTCAAGATTATTTCAGTTCTATTTTTTTTTATCTTTTTTCAAATGCAATCTCAATGGGATTACACAAAAGGGGACATAATCCTTAAACAATAATATATTGCATGTTCATAATAATAACGCAAATACGAAAGAAAGTCAATAAGGAAGTACAGCTGCATTTAGGTCACGCACAAAGTTATCGTTTGCCATATATTCACTACTTCAATTTATTGTTGTTATTGACTCAAAACCAACAAATCAACGCTTTCGTACGATGGTAAACACATTTACAAAAGATCGGATGTTTGTGTATCCTTGAATTCTCTCAATTTGTGAATAGTAAATTTAAGTATTGTATGTAGTGTCTTTATGTGCGTAGTTATCTTTGACTGACAGAGTGACTACCACCATGACCTTACAGTTTAAAGGCGATATCTCTTTAGTTAGTTTTTGTGATGTCAAACAAGTTGGTTTTGAATACATACCTTTCTATGACTACTATATAACCTGGCAGTGGTATATGTGTTAACGTTGTACCGAATTAATGGGTGACAATAGGGTAAAAGCGAGAGTTGGTGCATACTAGAACCTGGTTTAAACTACCAGCGGTATGTTTTGCCACTGACAGATGTCATATCTTGAATTTTATAGACTGTGGGCCTTGGATGCTGCATTTCCTGTTCGACTATTATATTGGATAAAAGTTGGATTCAATTAATGTAATTGATTTTATTTGTGTGATTAAATGTATTTCCGAGTTTCTATTATCATACGTTTTATACATCACAGTAGCGTTGCCTGTGCAGTGTGGCGGCGGTGAAACGTCTGTTCGTGCCTGCAATCAAAACTATTATTCATTCATAATAGATTGGGAATCACTGAGCCAGAATTTACAGTTATCGGTGGTACATTCTCAAATACTTTTGGTTTCTTACTTGAATTTCGAATAGGTGGTTCCACTACTCCAGCCGTTAAAGGTTCTGAGTATTGTTTAATCACCCTTAGGATATGTTGCCTGCTTTTTAATTAGTTTAGTATGTTGACTGTTACCTGTGATATGCAGGTTTCATAACCTCTGCTCCTAGCTATATTCCATTTTGTTTATTTCTCCCATTGTGTTCTCGTTTAGTGCGACGCGTTTTGTTAGAAACTGGGTCCATACGCAGCTGGCCATGGAATGGTGTGAAAATACCTCATTGAAGGTTCCATGTTCACCGTCATATGCATTCCATATTCGGGATGGCTCAAATTTATGTACTATTGACATTTTAAATATTGAGTTTTGCTCAACCCGGGGCTAGAGGGCCTGAACACTTTTCACTACCGTTCATGAACAGTCTCAACCAAACCGAGACTGCAATAATGTTTGTATTTATTGTGTTCGACGATTTCCAAATAGCTCTTTTCATACTTTTTTATATATATATAACAGTAACGGTGCCTGTGCAGTGTGGCGGCGGTAAAACCTCTCCCCGTGCTTGTAATCAGAACTATTATTCATTCCGATCTTTGGAAATCGCTGCGCCCGATATTTACATATATCGGTGGCACATTCTGAAATGCATTTGGTTTCTTACTTGAATTTCGAATAGGTGGTTCCACTACTCCAGCCTTTAAAGGTTCTGAGTATTGTTTAATCACCCTTAAGATAGTTATTTTGCCTGCTTTTTAATTTATTTAGTATTTTGACTGTTATCTGTGATATGCAGTCTTCATAACCTCTCCTCCCAGCTAAATAAGATTTTGTTTATTTCGCCCATTGTTTTCTCGTTTAGGGCAACGCGTTTTGTTAGAAACTATGACCATACGCCGCTGGTCATGGAATAGTGTCTACATACCGCATCGAAGGTTCCATGTTCACCGTCATATTCATAATATCTTCGGGATGGCTCAAATTTGGCACTTTTAATATTGAGTTCAGATTTGAAAAGACTTTAAACGTTAGAAAACATGCAAAACAACGATTACGTTATTTTAAAGCAACATTCAAACAATAATTTTAAATTGTTGAAAACAGCATAAAACTGCAGATTTCTTTCGTTTGGTGTTGAGAGATGATACAATGTAAGTTGTATGCTCACATTTTGTAATGAAAGACTCGTACAGAAACTAGTTTGAGGCAAATAATGTGTTAGAGGAATGATAAAACGGAGTTAGAAAGAACAGAAGCTATTAATAATATAAATATATATTACATATTATTGTTAAAAATAGAAAATAACTTTTGAAAGAGTTTGTATCTGGTTAAAGTGCATTGTAGAGTATTGCCTTATCGTACATGTACCTTTAACGGTTTGTGCTCTTGTTGCTCTGGCTTTTGCCATGTCATTGTGTACTTGCGGTGTGGTTTTCAATGGTTTGTGTATATTCATACATATATAGCCATCGTTTTCCTTTGTATTTTCCTTGTAATTGTTTGCTTGGCAGGCGTGTGTTCTGGTAGGCTGTGTTCTGTGAATCTACTTTTCTTATTCGACTGTAATACCTATATTTAGGGTAAGAGTGTAGTTTGGTGTAGTACTACCCTAAAACCAGATTTTCTCAAATTTCTATCTCCGCAACGAATACCTGCTGGAAAAGTACAACCTAAAAGCATTATTGCGGAAATTAAAGGGGTCTGACGGATTTCCTGACCACTTTACACAATTATTCAGGAAATTCGACAGAAAAGGATACGACCTTTTAGTAATACAGCGCACTTAATGTCTGGTTATTGACTCCTCTACAGTCAGTCTTCACTTTTCTCTTGTGCGATGACCGGACAACCGCGTGGGACTCCCTGACTGCACCTCCTGAAACCCTAAAAGCGGAGGTTATTGCATGAACCTTTGTCCGTCGGGTTTTCTGGTCGTACCCAAAATTGATTTTCTCTTGGGCTGCAACTGCTGTGGTTGTTCAGTATAATTCTGGATTCATCCTGAGGTGTTTCTAATGATGTTTAACCATTGTCCGTTCAGAGGCTGTGTCTCTATAGACAATTATAGCATGTTTGTAGCATTCGGTGCACTACTTTCAAGGCTGGTGTAGACGATAAGCAAAATAAACTGCCTACTACGTACTGGATTCCTAAATTACATAAAAATTCGTATATACCCGCTTTATTTCGAATTCTAGTGCCTGCACCACAACAAACATCTCCAAACTTTTAACTTCTTGTCTTACTGCCGTTAAAGATCACGTTAAACTATATTGTGATAAAACTTATGAAAATTCTGGGATTAATTTATTTTGGTCTATAAATCATTCACGAGATGTCCTTGATAAAGTTATCAATAAACGTCAAGATTCATCAATAAGTACTTATGACTTCTCTATACTATATACTACCTTACCACATTACCTTATTAAAGACAAGCTTTTTGCGCTCATTCAAAAAAAAACATTCGCTATGGAAAATACTATATTTTTGGCCTGTAATAATATTAAAGCGTTTTTTACTGAAGGCAGTTTGGATAATTTCACTATGTGGACTTGCCATGAAGTTTGTGAAGCACTCATTCTCCTATTGGATAATATTTTCGTCTGGTATGGAACCACCGTTTATAGACAAATTGTTGGTATCCCTATGGGTACGAACTGTGCACCACTTATCTCAGATTTGTTTTTATATTGCTATGAAAGAGATTTCATGTTGAGTCTTTCTCCAGATACCCAGGCAGATGTTATTGAAGCCTTTAATGACACCACTCGGTATCTGGATGGCATACTGAACATTGACAATTATGGTTAATAATATTTATCCTAAAGAACTTCAGCTTAACAAGGCTAATATTTCTGATAATAACGCTTCTTTACTTGATTTAGATCTCTCCATTGAAAATGGTGAAATTTTTAGCAAAATCTATGACAAGAGAGATGATTTTAATTTTAATACTGTTAATTATCCCTACTTAGATGGGGATGTTACCCGAGCAACTTCTTATGGGGTTTATGTGTCTCAACTTATTTCGTCTTTCAAGAGCTTGTACTCGAGTTGAGGACTTTAATATTCGTAATTTTTGTATAATTAAAAAGCTACTCCATCAGGGTTACCGTTACCATAAACTTCGTAAAATTAAAACTTATTATCGTAACCCTGATCTTCTTTCCAAATATAAAAGCAATTTAAGGACTCTTCTGCGACAAGGACTATCACAAACTGACTTCTATGGTGATGTGATTTAAAAACTTCGTAAGATTCTTGGTCATTATCACTTTGTTATTTTCTTTGTTTATTTTGTTAAAAGGTTTATCAAAAGAGGTTATGACCCTATCATTTTGCAACGTACTGCATGCTTGGTGGTGGACACGTTTACAGTTCGCCACTACGCTTTCCTCTTTAATTGTACGATGACCGGACAGGCTGTGGAGCCTATGATGATGCCTACCTAAAGCCCATTAGGACGGTGGCGTTTGATGTTTGTCCGTGGTCTTGTCTTGTTGAGCCCTCAATGGTTTATTCTTTTGTTGCTCTGGCTTCTGCCAAGTCATCGAGAACCTTCATTGTGGCTTTCTAGGCTTCTTTTGTTTTTTGTTTTTATATATACACGAGCATCTACGTGTTTTATTTATATTGCCCATTAACGCGGCCTTGTTGGTTAGAGAATATATCATGGCGGGGATTTCTTTATTTACACTGTCCCGTTTAATTGGGATGACAATAGGGTAAGTGTGAGGTTTGGTGCACACTAGAACCTGGTTTAAACCCCCAGTGACCATTTTGGCCACTGATCGTTCCAAGGCGGAAACCCTATTGTCAACTCTTTTGTGTTTGTGATGTCGTTTACATTCTTTTATTACTTTTGCCTTCTCGTTTGTCTGTTTTGCGTGTTTGGTTTTGTGTTTTGTGGTTGACTGGCGTCATTGAATGCTATTTTCCCAGTCCGATTTTTATATCTTTCTTTTTTTCCTTGCTTCTATTTATCTTGTTGTTGCTTTTATTTTCATCAGCTTGTTTTACATGTTTTAAGTGATCGTTTTGTGTGAATGCAATATTTCTTGTTCGACATTTATATCAACGTTTGTTTTGGAGGTTTATATCACCCGAGTAGATATACAACAATTCGGGATGACACGATATCAAGATCTGGCAGTAACGAAAGGTGATAAAGCGTCCAGATCTAGTTACTCTATTAATGATCCTTATATCATATACCTCTTAAATTAGAACACAATATGACAAATTTAAACAATGTTTATTTAAATCAAATTTATTGAAAACTGCCATCAAGAAAGAACTCTTTTTTTTAATCTGCCCCGCGTGAAAATACGCATTCATACAAACTGGAGAATTCCCAACATTCAACATGGGAAGATAAACATAAAGATGTCATCAAGTATTTCTGAATCTATCTTAGGATAGTGAGACGGAATCACAAAAATATAGTACAGATATAAGTTTGTTTATAGCATAAAACAAAGGCCCTTTGTATATAGTATCGGTTGCTATATAATACATATTACGTGAGTATATTCTGTTGGAATGACTTTCAGTGTTTAAACAATAAAGGTTGAATCTGTTATTGAGCCAGTATTATTATATTGTTCTGGTATATGTGATCAAAGTTATTATAGTGAAATATAAACTGTTTTAACCAGAACAGAACGATATTTTCTAGTAGTAACCAACTACATCTCAAATGTCTCCTCCACTGGAGAGTAATGAAGAATCAAACAGCGATTATGTAGAATAACAGCGGAGTATATGACTGGTCTTGAGAAAGTAGGATGCGTAAGTCTCCGTTCTACAGAATAGTTGATGTTTGTACAGAGTATATGACTGGTCTTGAGAAAGTAGGCTGCGTAAGTCTCCGTTCTACAGAATAGTTGATGTTTGTAATCCAAGTGAAAGTAATTGTATCATAACGTAAAATGCATGATCATCGGAATCAGAAAGAAATGTTTGAGACACTATATAATGATAGAAACAACTGTCAAAATGACAAGACGTTAAGAACATACAGAACGAAAACGAACTTAAAACTGGAATATTATGTCAATCGTAATATTAGTAGGTGTCATCGATGCTTTCTTAAAAGTTTCCAATCTGCCATTATCAATATTAACAGGAAGATATGGTCGTCGACCGAAACTACAAGTAAATAAACGACTGTGTACAAGTAGATATAAAAGTCGAACAGGAAAGTTGCACCAAATAAGATGGGGTTGTTACTAAGAAGGCTTTCAGCATGACAAATACATTTTAATATGGAAATAAGTATAAAAGTCGATCCGAAAATGCAGCTTGCACAGAACACAGTACAACCCAAAAACACGCCAAAAGACAAACATGAATGACAATAGTAATAAAGTATAAAGGCATAAGACGTCACAAACACCAAAAGGGTTGACAATAGGGCCAACTCCTTGGAACGGTCAGTGGTAAAGTAGGATTGATCACACATTTTAAGATACAATTATAGCATATTTAGTACTGACGAATGAATACGTACATGTGATACATGAACGAACACACAGCATAAGGAATCATGCACAATTATATATTATGTATTACGGTTATTGGTACCTACCTACACAGTAAATTAACAAAATACAGAAAAGTAATATGTAACACGTGTAATTTAATACATAATTTCTTTATACGAATAATTATATGGTTGAATCATTTCAGGAGAGCTCTCAATAAAACCACACACAGCCGAACGAAATGATCAGACTAATGAAACAATATGAGCATATGCATATGATATTTCTAATCTTTTTGCGAGCTTCAAGTCCAAATAAACCACATTCACTTTTAGTCCGATTGTGGGATTGTACACTGACATAAAGTAATATGACATAACTGGACTCCTTCTAATCATGTGACAAGCAAATGTTTGCACAGAGCACACATAGCAGTACACAGTAGGAGCCAAATACATACAATTATTAACCTCGATTAATATAGTCGGTTGCAAAAGAAAGTGTACACTCAGGTTTTTGTTAAATTTATTGTACACAATATGTACGACATACGGCATATAGGGTACCATTGTTTTTGCCATTATAGTGCCAATGTCAAAATGGAATTTGTTTTTCGATAGCTTAATTCATTGAAGCATGGTCAACAGGTGAAGAGGGTTGGGGTCAAAATCAAAAATCGCAAAACAGTCCAAAATAATGTGCTGCTTCATTTTATCAAATTTAATTGTGATTGAAAGCGCATTTTTGTCAGATTGGAACCTATCACGCAGATAAATGATAGTGTTTCTA
This sequence comes from Cyrtodaria siliqua, assembly GCA_037043455.1. Taxonomy (NCBI): domain Eukaryota; kingdom Metazoa; phylum Mollusca; class Bivalvia; order Adapedonta; family Hiatellidae; genus Cyrtodaria; species Cyrtodaria siliqua. The sequence goes on along the minus strand of JAWPHD010002116.1, from coordinate 139,268 downwards.
TGGCATTTAAATGCCCTAGGGACAGCAGCATGATTACGAGAGGCGCCTTTCGTAATGTTAACAAAAGCTTGAACCCTCTGGTTTTCGGTAAGCCGTGGCATATTGAAAATACAGAAGGAAGTAAAATGCGTTGTGATTTTTCGTTTATCCAAACGTAAGAGAATTCATCCAAACAGGTTAAACGGACCATTTCAACGAAATTCATGTGCAAATCATGGAAAACAACACAAACACTTTCCCCATGAAAAATAACTAACTGTGCATTGACCGATTTATTGTATTGCCATTGGCAGATAAAGATACATGTATACATGTATAGGTAAAAGTTTGAACACTGTACTATAAATAAAAGAAAATATTTAAATTTTAAAAGTGCACACTTTCTTTTGCAACCGAGTATATATTGTTCAATGTAACAAAACAAAAATAGCATGTTTCACCATGTTAAAATACGCAACCAATTCCCCGCTTCCTAAAGACAAAATGGTCACCGGCTTTTGATATAGAAAAATACATGTACACAAGAAACAAACGACGCCATATTTCAACCGTAACTTTCAAAGCCTACATTGGGATGCATTAAATGGATCGCAGACAACGTATTTGTAAACCTTACAGCTTAGGGAATTGTACAATCCAATCAATAGAATAAATTAAAATTTACAAACTACACCATATACACATGGTTAAACATAATATGCACACCGATGAGCTGTTACGGTGTAACTTTAAGCATAGCACTGCATCAACTGTTTTGTCTATTGCAGTTATATTGTATATAACCCTAAATGAGATATAGGGTCCTATAGAAACCACAGCGTCCGAACGCAATGGCATCGTAGGTCCGCACTGTACTGCAAACACGAAGTTAAACAGTTTGCACTACGACCAATTTTCGTGGTTTTAAATTAGAATATCGCTTTAGACTGGTGCTAGAGGTCGTTGTATGTGTTGCACCTTATATTACCGTTAGCCTGGTGCTAGAGGGCGTTATATGTGTTGCACCTTATATTACCACTCATTGTCAGACACAATGAAGTCGTGTCGGTTCTCGGTTTCTCTCTTTTTTATGTGTGTTGCTTCCGAAGGATCTCCCATTAATGGCATGCACACTAGTGCTGTGTTTCGGTTGTAAGTAGTCGCCCCAAATACAAATCAGTAGCTTTAATACTTGCTAGTCCATTGAACATTGCAAGGACAATCTGTATGGCTTCAGAGAAGAATATCGCCTAAGCCGGTACAAGGATATGCGCGAGGTGTTACCTCTCAGGAGAAGACTGAATAAAAGTCTCTTTTTCCCCTCAGTCTCAATAAAATAAATACTGGAAAGGTGATTCCTTGAAAGCAGCAACAATAAACATTTAGAAAGGGAGCCGACTCGGTTGTATTGAATCTTTTCATGAGAGGAAATATAATATACACCCTCTACCTTCCCTGGTACCGACTTAATTATATTCTGCTGTAAAGCCACAACGTTTGTGCTTGATTATCCCAAAGGGGTAAATAGTAGCCCTACTGATTTGTAGACGAGGCGAAATTTTGCAGCCGCCAAACAGTAATAAACAAATGCTAGTGTGAATGTCAATACATACACAGCGCCACAAAAACCGTGTATGTTACGTTTGCGTCATGTTTGTGTTTGCTGCTTCCAAGGGATTCCCTGTTCAGTATTTATTGACATTTATTGACATTTATTGACATTCACTTTGGCTTTTGCTTAGTGCTCCGCGAAGAAATCAGTGATTGTATTACTTACTTGTCCTTTGAGATCATAAATCCCAATTGTGGGGACTTTAAAGTAGAATACTGCTAAAGCCTGTGTTAGTGGGCGACAAACCTCACTCTTTCATATTAGGCAATATAAGAATAACAGAAAGATATAAAGCTGATCTGAATAGATACTACAATAGTGTTTCAATTACTTGTCAGAAGCCAGAACAACCATTAAGGGCTGCATAACATGTTCTTGAACTAACAAGTAAAAGAAATATGGAAATTGTACTTGTATTGCAATGCCTAAAGTTAAACGTCAGTCTTGATATATTAAATTCTTTACAAATTAGGACATGTAGCTTCATGACATACACTGTGTACGAAATACTTCTTATATTTAAAACGGAACCTTATTTAAAAAACAACTTATTTGACGGTCAGTAGACAACATGGCCTACTGGTTAGCTTAAATCGATTGTAGGTGTACATATCCTCCTCGCTATTGTCCTGTCCCCAGCGCCCAAACTGAAAATAAAGTGTAAATAAAGTACATACAATTGAAAAGAAAATCTCTAACAATAAAGTCTACACTCAGAGATATTAGCAAACGATACACGTATATATTGTTATGGAAATATATACAAATATAAAATTAGAAACAGTTCAGGCTGTTTCCAGATGTTTACTGATTAAACCAAATCACACATAAAACCATAGGGACTAACGTTCATGCAGCAACCTCCGCCTTAAGGCTTCTGTAAGGTGCAATCATAGAGCCCCACGAGGTTGTCAGTGGGGTATAAATTGCATTAATAACATCTATTGCATTTGACATTTTTAAAATAAAATCTATCCAGTTGTTAAACAGTTACAAAGAAATTCAAATACCTTTATAATTCTCCCTAATAGTATGTTTCGACAGCAATCTAGTATGTTTCACATTGATAAAATTATCAAATATGTCCCCAAAAACGTACCAGTATATACATTAAAGAAGCATTGATTGAATTTCGAACACTTAGGCTTGTACGTAAACTATGTCATACTTTACTATTTCCATTCTAACCATCTGCAAAGATACACGAGTTAAATGTTCTAGAATTCAGACAGGAAATGTAAATGCAGAGCACATAGGTAAACATCTCAGTCTGTAATAACATGTTATATGTGTTAATTATAATCATGTGTGAAAAACAAAAAAAAACAAGCAGAAAAAAACACTTCAGGAGCAATTAAAAATGAAGCTCTTCTAAATAACTGAGGAAGTAGTTCACGTAATCATACAAACAACATATATACGAGGGCCGTTCAAATATTACTTGGACATTTTTAATAGTAGTTTTTATTCTTTTATAAATCAAGTAAATTACATTATATAGCAATAAAAGTTTACATTTTCACATCAGTAAATATTATAAAATTATTTGAAACAGATTTCAAGCAATACGAGAGTTTATAACCCTACAGTAGCCGCCACGTAATTTGTGTGCTATGGAATCGCCGTGAATACCGAAGACAACCTAACGTTATAAATGATGAAAAATGCTAGAAATAACAGACGTAATTGTTATTTAATTAGATTATTGTATTATTTATGTTTTGCATTAAATAAAATGTTTACAGCATTGTTGAATAATCATGTTTTATAAGTATAGCATAGCTTCGAAAAGAGATCATACGAATTTGATTGAGCATAAATATTCAAAATATTAAGAAAACGATTAGCATAGTCATTCCAAAAGATATGTTTATTGAAAATATATCGGTATTCTTAATTTATTTACATATATAGTTTGAAGAAAATTTGTAATATTTGTTGTTGTTTTTAATTTTTTTTGTATTATACCTTTTGTTTTATTAAAAGGTCCTATTCTTTAATATTTTATTAACATTTTAGTGCTCCGTGATTTTTTCTGACGTCGTCAATACAATTTTTTTAAAAACAATGAAGTCTTCGTCTACTTATTTATATTTATCATAGTTCTCCTTGTTCAATATTTATAAAATTTCATAATTGTAATTTTGGAATACCAGTGACAATGCCACTTTAGTTTTGTATATTTTTGAAGACGATTTTGCTTTTATTTAGCATTTCCCGAATTGCAGTTATGAAATATAGACGTCACTTTTTCGACTGCTCCGTAGATGGGCTTCTTGCCCTATCATATCATTCATTGCAACGTAACTAGACATGGTATCGATTTTTGTTTAAATCATTTGATTTCTTATGAGTTGTATTACAACACATATGAATCTTAAAGGTTTACGTCAATATATGAGTGCGATATCGAAAATGTCCACGTATTATTTAAACAGCCCTCGTATATATATATATATACTCCAATAGCAGAACAATAATTCTTCAAATTCATGCAAGGCATACATTTTACCTGATTCTGTGTTCAGATTCGCCTGAAACGAAATTGAAATAATTGTACATCTTTAGCACATGTTTGGTAATACGAAAGCAATTTTAGAAAGTTACAAACCCATACTGAATAACGGGTGTTTAGTTCATGAATTTTAATGTTATTCTTTTTAAATCGACAATTATTTTTAAATATGTTCTTTATACATAATGAATGATATACATAATGAATGAATGGAATGAATGAATGAATGAATGAATGAATGAATAAATGAATGAATAAATGACGATCTTTATTTATCGAGGGAGGAGAGCCAATTAGTTTAAACTAATCTTCATTGGGGTTCCTCAAACTGACAATGTGCTCTTTATTTTACATGTTGTTTTTTTCTTGAAGCTTATTTTATCAAAAACAAATCAAATTTTAATTGGCTATATATAGTTGGAAATAATGTTCTGAAATAAAAAGTAAAAAAGACAAATAAATCACAATATAGAAAAAAATACCTTTTTTCATGATACAAGAATGTTCCACGTTTATGGAGTGAACAACTATAAGCAGATTTATATATCGTTCCAATTAAATTACAATTAAATATGGAAGTAAATTCGAATCGAAAGAAGGGAAACGTTACCACTAGTTTAGTTTGTAGCACATAAAATAAATTTTATAATTTATAAACGAGATCCGTTACCTTTACATTTTTAAAAATGAAATAGTACGCATATAACCCATAAAGTGGTAAATGTACATATTTGTTTTGGTTTAAATTCTTAGAACACATTACAAAAAACATTCGTTCGAACAGATATTTGCAAGTGCAAGACAGATAAAAGTATCGGACAGGGAAAGCAGCATTCAAGGACGATGGTCAACCACAAAACACAAAAACAAACACGCAAACAGACAAATGAGAAGGCAAAAGTAATAAAAAATGCAAACGACATCACAAACACAAAAGGGTTGACCATAGGGCTACCGCCTTGAAACGGTCAGTGGCAACAAAGGCCACTGGGGGTTTAAACCTGTTCTTGGGTGCACCAAACCCCACACTTACCCTACTGTCATCCCATTAAAACAGGACAGTGTAAATAAAGAAATCCCCGCCATGATCTAATCTCTAACCAACAAGGCAGCATCAATAGGCTATATAAATAAAACACAAATATGCTCGTGTAAATATAATACAAAACAAAACATAGCCTAGAAAGCCACACTGAAGGTACTCAATGACTCGACAGAAGCCAGAGCAACACGAAAATAAACCATTAAGGGCACGACAGGAAAGATCATAGACTAACATCAAACGCCACCGTCCCAATGAGCTTTAGGTAGGCGTCATCATAGGGTCCACAGCCTGTCCAGTCATCGTACAATTAAAGAGGAAAGCATAGTGGCGAACTGTAAAAGGGTCCACCTCCAAGCATGCAGTACGTTGCAAAATGATAGGGTCATAACCTGTTTTGATAAACTTTTAAAACAAGTTTAACAAATATATTATGAAAGTGATCATGACCAAGAATCTTACGAAGTTTATAAATCACATCACCATAGAAGTCAGGTTGTGATAGTCCTTGTAATGGGCACTGACTGGCTATCTATAACTCCGCCCACCATTACTCTGTGAGCAAATGTGGCCGTTATGATACTCTATGATAAACATGTACAATGATGAGTTAGTTTGTATGTAACCTTGTAGCAGAATAAACGTAGTAAACGAATCCCACCTTTGGACCTTGATATTATATACTTATCCCTTTAAAAGGGTCCGTACTTTCAGACTACAAATATACTTTGTAGAACATTACAATGAAGACGAGAATGGGAGTTTATTAATATTAGTGTGAAAAAAACAAACATTTGGATATAAACATGGCTGGACTTACACCGTTTTCGAAATTTGAAGTGCACAGTGAACAAAGCTCAGTTGGACTTAGATGGAATAAATATGTGGCAAAACTAGAAAATCTATTTGTCGGATTGAACATTGAATCAAAAAAACGCAGGAAGGCGTTGTTGTTACATTACTCTGGGGATGAGGTGTTCCAAATTTAAGAAATTTCAATCCAAAAAAAAACGACAATTTGAACGCTACGAATTCCGAAATTTACAACAAATGAAGCAAGAATCTATTGACCACTTCGCCAAAAGCGGAAAATTGTGAATTCGGGAATAAAGGTGGAGAGATTAAAAGCCAGATTATTCAGGGATGTTCGTCGAAGAAACTGAGATTAAAATGTTTAGAACAAGATAAACCGCTAGGTGACATACTGATAATGGCAAGGACAATGGAAATTGCAAAATTACAATCACATGCAATGGACAAAAACGAATGTAATGACGACACAGTGAACAAAGTGAAGCAAAGACGGAGCCAAAATCGAGATTACGTCAAACAGAATTCAGTTCAACCAAAACGTCGCAGTAGGCTGACATGTCGTAACTGTGGCGGAAAATACCCACACGAAGATAAGTGCTCCGCATTCGGCGCAAGTTGCAATTATTGCAAAAAGAAAAAACAGTATTATTTATTTATTTATTTATTTCAGTATGCAGGAAAAGAATTAATTCTTGCCTCAGTTTACTGTTGAACAAAATGGCAGTTACGTGAGAAAAAGGGACACTAAAGCAAAATTTAAAAACAAGAACTATGCAGATATCCGAAGAAAGGCAAAGTCGTCTAACTCAAAACCAGGAGATAGCGTCCTAGTAAAACAGTGAGTACGGAATAAACTGGATACCCCGTTTAATCCCACACCGGGCAAGGTCGTGTCGCGAAAAGGGTCAATGGTCTGTGTTTAACACCAGGATCAAATTATCACTCGGGATGCATCACATTTTAAATCGGTGGAGACTTTCAAATCGGTGGAGACGCCAAACATCACCGATTCGATACCACGACGTCGGCAACCTGCAACTGACATCCAAGAACCGCCACCGAAACGATCTAAACGAAAAAATCTAAAACTGACAAGATAAGATGAAGAAAATTAAATATTATGTGTATAACGGAAAAACAATGAACATGATGTGTGTTAATGATAAAATGTGTGTATCTGTTTGCAGAATATTCATCGGATTTAATATCACGTATGTCCAGGCCATAATAATGCCTGCCAGTGTTTATTGTGGTAACGCAAATAATACATTTGGAATTTTAAATACAGAGTGATTTAAACCGACTACTAGTATCATATAATGTCTGCGAGAGTTTAGATAAATAAACATCGTAAAACAACAAGTGCCAACTTGATAGATGACATCTTTTAGTGAACTCGGAAACTTTCAATGGAATGATAATTGACGAGCATTAAATCAACAAGCCACGGGGTTTGTCTTTGCAACCTGTCACGGCCAATTAGAAAACGCCGTGAACTCGGGGGAAACATGTGAATGTTCTTCGTCGAACTGGTGTTATATATTTGAATGATTTTTATTTTCACATTACATTAAATACAATATAGGATAACAAAAATAAAACAACATAGGGAAGAAACTGGTATAAACGTTTATGGATTTGACAATATTACTCTTGATCATTTGTAATAGGTATCATTGTGTTAGAATTTATAAATGCATGCACGTTTAAAATGTTTGATTATAGGAGGGATGTAATGGGCACTGACTGGCTATCTATAACTCCGCCCACCATTACTCTGTGAGCGAATGTGGCCGCTATGATACTCTATGATAAACATGTACAATGATGAGTTAGTTTGTATGTAACCTTGTAGCAGAATAAACGTAGTAAACGAATCCCACCTTTGTGTCTTGATATTATATAATTATCCCTTTAAAAGGGTCCGTACTTTCAGACTACAAATATACATACGTGTTTGTTAATCTCCTCTATTCAAAACAAACAAATATAGACATGTTATTTTAAAGTAAACATAACTATTAACAAGTTGAACTGTTAATGTACCATGCAGCATGCATCAATGCGATCATTAACTCTTGTCACTCTTTTTTGAACAAAATACTTTTAACGGAAAAAAAGTTCTAGCTGTAACACTGTTTTGCCACGTCATTTATTTGTTCAGTAATCTCTTGCGGTGGCCTTCGAAACAGGATTAACCATTGAACACACGATCAAATTGCGTGCAATATCAAATACACACTGATACCATACAAACAATCGACACTAGAGGAAGCGAACTAGCCTATATGTACGATATACGTTATATGTTTTAACGAGGGAGCAGTAACGAAAATATACCTGTACCACAAACCTTCCTACAAGCAGAACATGTGCCACTAGAGAACTCTGAAACATAATTTTAAAGCAGCTTCAGTGACAGTAATCGTAGGTATACATTACTCGCTGAAAATTTACATAATCTTATATACTTTCGGATGATACATGTAATTATATTCCCATCTAATCTGTCATTCAAGTATGTTTGATTTATCTGTTTGTATGATACACAAAAGTGGAGATATAAGTCGAACATGAAATGCAGCATTCAATACAGTCATCCACAAACACGCACAGAAACAAACAACAACAACAAAGATGAACAAAATGCAAGATATGACATCACATCCATAAAAAGGGTTGACAATTGGTCTACCGCATTGGCACGGTCAGTGGCAAAAAAGGTCACTAGGGTATAGCTTGCGTGTGTAATGTATCTGTATTCGTTCAGATGTTTATTAAAAACACTTTACTTAAAGAAAACTACTTAAAAAACACAGACACAAAAAATAACCGGAACAATACATGTTTTAAACGTGTTTTAAAAGCTAACGTGTTTGTTTGAAGTTCTACATGCATGTGTTGCCAACAACAAAGAGTATGATAATGGACCTTTGGAAACGGCCGAGCATGACACATACGAACTATTGCAGTCTCGGTTTGATTGAGACTGTTCATGAGCGGTAGTGAAATATGTAAGCTAAATGCCCCGAAGAGCGAAATAAACATAATGGAATTAAGTTGGGAGCAGCGGTTATGAAGCCTGCATATCACAAGTAACAGTCAGAAGACTAAACTAAAAAGCAGACAACATATCCTATAAGTAGTTAAACAATACCCTGAGCCTTAAATCGGCCGGAATAGAGGAACAACTGAATCGAAAATTAAGTAAGAAAACAAAAAGAAATGAAAAAGTACCACCGATAATTTAATATAAGTATCGGGCTCAGCGATCTCCAAAGATCGAATGAATAACAGTACTGATTACAAACGCGGGGAGACGTTTTACTGCCGCCACACTGCACAAGCAACGCCACTGTGCTATACAAAAGAGTATGATAATGGACCTTTGGAAACGTAAGCCTCCGTAATACCACATATTTAAAGATAAGTGTGATTCAGAATGGAACTATATAAACAGAGTTCTTGATGTTTTACTTTCAGTCTAAATCTAACACAATTATCAAACCATGTTAATGTACGTTTGCGTAAACTATTATTTAGTGGATAACAGATCTCATAATGTGTCCAAGGTTACAGCTCATTCATGATGACGTTTATAGCAGAAAATGTCAAATCCTTGACATGAGTGGTTAGTAACATGATTGTTGAGTCTCCCGTCATTAATACTATTTATACACATCCGGTTCAACAATAAGACCCTGTTAATTAATTTGCAATTACGTCGCCTGTAGAACTGTAATTTATGATTTCAGCCTATTCTTCTTTTCGAGAGCATGTAGTCGTGTTGAGAACTTTAATAATATTTTATATAACTAAAAAGCTGCTCCAGCAGGCAGGGTAAGCGTTACAATAAACTTCGAAGATCCTTTGCAAAATGTTATTATTGTTACCCTGATCTACTTTAAAAATATAAATTAATTAAGAACTCATCTGCGACAAGGACTATCACAACACGATGCGATTTACAAAATTCGTAAGATCATAATTATTTTTATACAATCTTTATTACACTTGTTAAAATGTTTATCAAAAGATGTTATGACCCTATCATTTTACATCGCTCTGCACGTTTAGTAGTTCACCCATTTACAGTTCTCCCCTATGCTTTCCTCTTTGACTGTGCGATGACTGGACAGATTGTGGACCTTTTGGTAGACTTAAATCATCAAAGGCCGGTAGCGTGTGATTTATGTCTTAACTCTTGCCCTGTCATACACTTAACGGTTTATACTGTTGTTGCTCTGGCTTCCTCTAAGTCAAAGAATCCATGCTTTGTGGCTTTCTTGCCTTTTTATATTACATAATTATACATGATCACTTATATGTTACATTGCCTTCTTTCATAGAGATTATAACCTGGCGGGGATATATTTATTTGCACTATCCCGTTTTATTAGGATGAAAAAAGGTTAAGTGTGGGGTTTGGATCACCCTAGAACCAGCGGCCGGTTGCGCCACTAACAGCTCCAAGGCGATAGCCCTATTGTCAACCCTTTTATGTTTGTGAAGTCATATCTTGCCATTAATTCATCTTTGAAGTTGTCGTTTGTTTCTTTGCGTATTCGTGGTTGACTGTGGTCCTAGGATGCTACATTTCCTGTTCGACTTTTATATCTACTTAAATAACGTTACTAACGTAATTCTTACTTACACATGTTTTCTTTAAATATTGGGTCAAGAAACTTGGTAATATAACATGTATTGATGATATTAAACACGTAATATACTTAATAGCTACCACTTATTACATTTCTTGTAAAAGGAACACTTAACTGTGTCAGCTTATCGATGCAGTCTAATTCTCTCCCAACCCACTAATGGTCTGTCTGTACCACACGTTCTTCCTGCATCTGTAGTGCTTAATTCTTAGCCATCTTCACATATGATGTTGATTTGTTGTCCTTGTCGATATTTGTTTTGTAATGTAGACCCATTTTATTCCGTAGTGACCGTTGGTAATGTTGCATTACACAAGGCAACTGATAACATATAACTGATACGATTTTAGATTCACAGAAATCACGTATTTCAAAGATTCGTTTAAGATAAAATGACGCTTATTATAATTCATATGCAGAAGAACGTAATTATATTATTAAATGTCTTGTTAATTTGACACTTTAAAATATCAGCTTACCGTTGCAGTCTACGTCTCCTCTATTCCACTGATAGTCTGTACCACACGTTCTTTCTGTATTTGTAGTGCTTAACCCATAACCATCTTCACAAATGATGTTGATTTGTTGTCCCTGTTCATATTGGGTTTGTGGTTCCCACCTATTTATTTTGTAGTGACCGTTGATGACGTTGGGTGCATTACACAAGGCAATTGATATAATATAACAGCAATGATTAGAGATTGAAATAACGTATTTCATAATTCTGCTTTAAAAAGTATATCACGTATAATAATGCGTATGTACCAAACATAATACAACACTTTAAAATGTTTGATTACCGTAACAGTCTAATATGTCCCCTTTCCACACGTTTTATTGCAGGGCAGTATATTTGGTGAAACTGCAAAATGGTAATGACATGATATATCTTGCATATTGCAGAGAAACTTTAATTTTACCAAGAAACATTCACAATGAAATTCAAGCAACTTGGTTTAGAAGACTCTAAATGCAGAATATAGGAGGCTGAAATTCCCCTCTTTTGGTACGCATAATGTAGGGCGTTTTAGGTGGTATTCAGTACGCACGAGCCTGGTACGCAGTACTCGCACAACACACTATTTAGTATTTAGTACTCACAATGTATTTTTAAAACCAAATATACAAAATCATTAAATGTAAATAAAGGTCTAATTGTGATTAACGGGCATTCATTCATCTAGCAGATCCTGACTCTTACGTTATAGAGTGCGCTTTCGACAGTTAAACACACAAACGTCCCTTGTTGGTGGCTACTAGAAGTCGGGACGATTTTAAATATAGTTCAAATATAGGGTGTGTGTGTACGGTATGTCCAATAACTCTTAAACGGGTTGATTGTCTGATATATGGTTTATTTCAACGCATGATGAATCTATGTGACACACTAAAAGATAATCAAAAATAAATAAAAACAATTTAACTTTGTAATTTAGCAATAACTTTCCGGGACCTGTTATCAAAAGTGATTATCATATATGAACCAGTCTTACTAATAATATTATTTTTCATAAACTATCGTGTTCCTATAATTAAAATTAGTATATATTAATGTAGAATGGTCTTTCGGACATAAATATGTAAAAACAAATTTATGTAATTATGTTCAAAAATTACTTTGTAATTAATGATTTACTTTCTAGGACCGCCTAAAAATAGAAAAGATGTTTGTCTAAATGACTTGGACCAGTCTTACTCATAACATTATTGTTCATAAACTATCGTGTTCCTATAATTAAAATTAGTATATGTTAATGTAAAATGGTCTAGCGGACATAAATATGTATTTTTTGTGTAATTGTGTTAAAAATGACTTCCCGGTACCGCCTAAAATTAGACAAAAATTGGGCTAAATGACTATGAGCGTTCTTATTCTTTTATTAAATTCTCAAAAACGAACACACATTTTTGTTTACTAAAATTGATTTATATAAGCGCTGAAGTTAGGGTTATATTTTAAAAAAAATATATACATATATATTTTTATAACTTTGTTATTTAACATTTAGTTTCCGGGACCCGATTCTTTATTTAATTTTCTATCCAAGTTGGGTCACACATGTTTGCCATATGCATTTTGAATGATATTAAACAAGCATTATTTAGTTTTTGTGAGTAGTTGTACTAACAAACTAACAAACAAAAAGAAGTATTTATGTAACAAACAAGAAATGTGTCCACGAGACACGGATGCCGCCCATTGCAAACCATCTGCTTAACTGTGACCTTGATCTTTGAGGCACTGACATGATTCTTGCACAAGACACACCTTCTCATTGTAATGAACATTTGTGTGAAGTTCGACACATTAATTTAGTTCAGTAGATTTGGACTAATTAATGGCTGACATGAAACAAATTAACTTTGCCCTCCAACTGTTACCTTGTCTTAAATAAAGGCACTGACATGATTCTTGCGCGCGACACCCCTTCTCAATTTGATGAACATTTGAAGCAACTCACTTCAGTAGTTTCCAAGTAATGGCTGAGAAATGAATGTTTTACGATTTGATTACCTTTGACCTTCAAGTGTGACCTTTACCTTTGAGACACGAGCATGATTCTTTTTTTTGCGCGCGACACACCTTCTCAATGTAATGAACAGTTTGTGAAGTTTGACGCAATTCCCTTAAGTACTTTCCAAGTAATAGCTGAGACTCTATTTCCGAGGGACGGACGGACGGACACTGCGATTACTACATGCCTCCCTATGGATGGGGGCATAAAACAATATTAAGTGAGTTTGTAATTAAGCATTAACGTTCCGCGATTGCATGAACATGTGCTTTAACATATACGTGTTTGATAGTTTTTATAACATGATTATTCCTTTTGCAATCAATAATTATCTTATCTTTATTTTTATTTTTTCTTATTATTTTTTATTTTAATATGTAAGTAACATATCGAGGGTGTAACAACGTACTGTACTATATCTACACAGCTATATAGGAAATATAATATAATAGAAGAAAAAAGACAAAAAGTAAAACATATACAGTTTCATAATGTTTATTTTTTAGATATTTAATCTTGTATAGGTATGACAGCAGAAAATGATGATGTTGTGTTAAAATACTAGATGAAAATGCACCTAGATCTATTAAAACAAAATTCTAAAAGAACTATGATGTAATTTGTGCTAAACAGTATTCAGTACTCTGTCTCTAAAATAAGGACTAGTAATCAGTACTCAGACCTCAAATTAAGGAGTATTCAGAACTCAGTGGGGAGTGGGGGGGGGGGGGGGGGTTACATCCTCATATAGTAACCCATAATAAACATTAACTAATTAACCTGTTAAAAAACGGTTTGTAGAGATTTTAATAACAAGATAACAAATCTGTTTTGGAAGGATGCTTTGAAAGCGTATTTTCAAGATAGTCATTTTTACAGGCCTCGTGTGTGCTAATAATTGTTTAACAACTTCACTAATATACTAATCTCATATAGTAATTGGGGTTAAAGTTGTATTTTACAGATCTTGGTATGAAACGAGTATTGATCAACTTAATGATTTATGAATAATTGCAGCAATTGAAGTTAATATTAGAAAATTAGATATAAGTCGAACAGGAAATGTAGCATTCAAGGAACACAGTCAACCACAAACACGCATACAAACTAACAACAATTACAAAGATGAATTGACAAATGGAGAAAAATGGTCCAATAGATATACATGACTTGATTTCGATCCTTACCATCAATACAAAATCTAGCAAAACGAATGAAAGATATGACATCGCAAACATAAAATGACAATAGGACTACCGTCTTGGAACGACCAGTGGCAAAAAAGCCATCTGGGGGTTTAAACCAGGTTAAAGGTTGCACCAAACCTCGTTCTTACCATACTGTCATCCCAGCAAAGGCTTAATAGGCATTATAAGTATAACACAGTCATGATCATTTATAATTTATATATATATATAATAAAACACCCGAATTCCTAGAAAGCCACACTGCAAGTACTCAATGACTTGTCAGAAGCCAGAGCAACAAGATAACAAATCGCTAAAGGGACGAAAAGACAAGATTTAAGAGAAAAGCAAATGCTACCGTCCTATGGGGATTTAAGTAGACGTCATCATAGGGTCCACAATATGTCCGGTCATCGCATGATCAAAGAGGAAAGCATGGTGACGAACTGTAATTGTGTCAACCACTAAAATGCAGTGGCACGTATTAAGTAACCTTTATGCAACACAGATATTATTAAATGTCTTAAACATTCTCAAAATGTGTTATGACGATATTTTGCAACGCACTGCTTGTTTAGTGCTTAACATAATTACAGTTCGCCACTAGGATTGGCTCTTTGATTTTGCGATGACCTGACAGATTGTGTAACATATGATACCTAAATCCTGAAAGGACGGTAACGTTAATTGTTTGTCTCCAATATTGTCTTGTCGTGCCTTTAATGGTTTATTCTCTTGTTGCTCTGGCTTCTGCCAAGCCATTGCGTACTTTCTTTGTGGCTTTCTAGACTTGTTTATATTAATATATAAATGATCATCATTGTGTTATACGTATATTTTCTATTACATATGCCTAGTTTGTTGGAGGATATAAACATGCGGAGATGTTTTAATTCACCCTCGTTTTATTGAAATGACATTAGGGTAAGACGGACGTCATGTGAAAGTGGCTTAAACCCACAGCGGCTGCTTTGCAACGGATCATTCCGAGGCGGTAGCCCTCTTGTCAAGCCTGTCATGTTTGTGATGTCACTTGCCATGCCTTGCCAATCAATATATCTTTGTTATTGTTCCTTGTTTCGATCAGTGTTTATTTTTGCTATGGTCCCAGAATGCTAGATGTCCTGCATTGTATATATGTATATCTACTTCTACTCTGCTCAAAAAAAGACTATGATAATGGACCTTTGGAAACGGCTGAGCACGACACATACGAAATATTACAGTCTCGGTTTGATTGGACTGTTCATGAGCGGTAGTTAAATATGCTAGCTACCGCTCACGCCCTCTAGCCCCGGGTTGAGCAGAACTCAATATTCATAAAAACCAACAGTACAGAGTTTTAACCATCCCGAAGATGGAAAGCATATGGCGGTGGATATAGCAATATTTCTGTCTTTATTTCATCCACTATATCCAGCGGCGTATGGTCCCAGGATCTAATAAAATTGCACACCGAAGAGTGAAATAAACAAAAAGGAATTTAGTTGGGAGCAGCGGTTATGAAGCCTGCGTATCAAATTCCATGACATGAGGATCAGATAAAATGAAATTATTGTTAATCATACAGGGGCAATAAATTTACCAGTTTTACCAATTATTCGAAATACTATCAATATGCATTTAATTTAAAAGTTAAAAAATAAGCCAATTTTGACAATTTGTAACTTGGTCATTTGATTAAGTTTACGATGCCATGGTGTTTGGGTTATATGGTTTCTACAGAATTCGTCTTTTTGATAATTTCTAGAACTATATTTGTGGTTGGATTGAGCAGGTTCTAGATATTGTATGAGATCTTATAAAAATACAAGCTCGATCAAGTCACATTAAATTAGATTAGGATGAAAAATAAATATGCTAGCATGCAAACAAGAAACAAGAATCACGGAAACCATTTACAAATGGACAACGGGCATATGACTAACACATATTTGTTGAAAATCCTCTTTTGGCTTTACAGGTCATATAAAAATGTTTTATTCATCATGTGGAGATGTAACGTATTTAACATATGTCATGAAGTTATAAAAAATAAAAACGATGAGGTTATAATTACCTGAAATTATACAAAACAACTGTAAAGCTTGAATGAGTGTCGGATTGTATTATAATGTAATAATGTAAACCACTGTGAGTCACAAAGTTAAAATGAGATAACATCTTAAATACGTATCATGATTGGGTTTCAGTTAAGAAAGCGTAACAAATGAAAATATGTTTTATTGAACATTTAAATTATTGAATAGTTTAATGTGTTGTCAGTCGGTCTCTGCAGTCATTTTAACGCACATCATACACTGGAACAATGCCTAAATGTCTCAATTGACTGTAGCAATCTAATGTCGGTTATATTCTATAATGTATCCGTACGACACATACTACATTTTAGATAAGTGATATTATTCTATAGTTGCATAAATATGTCTTACCACATGACGGTGCTAATCCACTCCAGATACTGTTATCTCCACATGTCCTAGTTTCATCGCCAATAATCTTGAAACAACCGTTGCTTGACCATATGGTAAACTGCTTATTGCTGAGTTTTGCGTTTCTTCTTCTCCGCCAGAAAATGTTACAGGCCACGGACACGTCATTAAACTACATACAGGAATTGTGCCGTTCCATTCTGCATGCCTGTAAGGCGATGATACTTTATAGGTACATGTTCCTTGACTTGATCCTGATGTTTGAGCATATCCACGATCACAAACTGCAGTAATGACGTCTCCCAGCATTCAATTGCCTGAAGAATAGGCTACCCAGTTATAGGTGTATGTACCGTTTCTTAGGCCCGACGGGTACGAGCAACTAACGTCGATACATTTAGGGTCTAAATTATTCCATGATCCGTTTCTCTGGCATTCCATTTGGTTACTCCAATCTAGATTGTATCCTTTCTTACATGTCACTGTTATCATTGAACTGTAACCATCTGTGTAGGACTGTAGGCGCCATTGGCCGGTGCCGTGGGTGGTTGACATGCTTGTGAGAAGGTATACACACTTCAAGTACAATACAAGCAGAAAGCTAGATATAGACTTGTCACCGTTATGCCGATTTAGATTGTTTTGCACAATCTAAATGGGCATAACGGTGAAGTAAATGTAATGTCCAGAGAAATTTGTTAAATTCTAGGACAATTTACCTGGTTTGTCTCTACATTTTACAGAGATTTTAATTGTTAGCAATATTAGATATACATGGGTTTATGAGTTGTATTTGCTTTTAAGTATCATAGAGTCCTATTGGTATTGTTATTATTGCGTGATTATCAGATAGCATGCTGTGATGTCTGATGTAATATGCAAAGTTAAAAGTAATCGTAATGCCACATTTTCATTAGTCGGTAATTGAGTTACAGTTTTAAGAAACTGCAACTTATAAACGTATTATGTTTGATCGCAACAGCGGTCGATAACAAAAAATACATACCGTTTACAACGGCTGACTGTTTGCTGTTGTTGTTGTTATAATTATGATATTAATGAGAGAAGTAAAATGTCGCATGGTAAGTAAAATGTCGTATGGTAAGTAAAATGTCGCATGGTAAGTAAAATGTCGTATGGTAAGTAAAATGTCGCATGGTAAGTAAAATGTCGCATGGTAAGTAAAATGTCATATGGTAAGTAAAATGTCGTATGGTAAGTAAAATGTTGTAAGTAAAATGTCGTATGGTAAGTAAAATGTCGTATGGTAAGTAAAATGTCATATGGTAAGTAAAATTTCGTATGGTAAGTAAAATGTCGTATGGTAAGTAAAATGTCGTAAGGAAGTAAAATTTCGCATGGTAAGTAAAATGTCGCATGGTAAGTAAAATGTCGTATGGTAAGTAAAATGTCGCATGGTAAGTAAAATGTCGTATGGTAAGTAAAATGTTGCATGGTAAGTAAAATGTCATATGGTAAGTAAAATGTCGTATGGTAAGTAAAATGTCGTAAAGGAAGTAAAATGTCGCATGGTAAGTAAAATGTCGCATGGTAAGTAAAATGTCGCATGGTAAGTAAAATGTTCAGCTTGAGCGCGGCTCAAACTACCCTAATGATTCTCTCATCAGTCGTTTGTCAAATTGTTTGACAACAAACACTAACTATAGTACTCTGTGTGTGTGTGTGTGTGTGTGTGTGTGTGTGTGTGTGTGTGTGGCTGTGTGTGTGTGTGTGTGTGTGTGTGTGTGTGTGTGTGTGGCTGTGTCTGGCTGTGTGTGTGTATTGCTTTTATTTCTATAAGACGACTGATGTTGGAGGGTAATGACTATTGCAACGGCTATTTACAATGTTCAGAATAATTGTTCTAAATAACTAATAAAATATTAACCATTTATTAAAGGTGCACAATTCGACATTATTGTACTGTTTATATTAAACATATTCATGCTCCATGTATTTGTATTTGACAATAATATAGTTTAAAGAAACTGACCTGCAAATATTTGAACTTCATACAGAGTAAGCGGAGAGCTCGGTATCGTTATGTTTATAGAAGAAAACAACCGCGCATCATCAAGTTGGATAGCAGTATCTAAGTCATTGTATCTCGGAAGAACAGTATTACTATCATCATAAAGTGCAACGCTGGTACTGATGGCAGACTGACATATTACCTTGAAACCTTTGAGTCTGTATTTATCTGGTGCGCTGTATTGTTAACATTGTTTTTTCTTAGTGTAATACAAACAAAGAAGAAATTTCATATTCGTGAATATAAGTTGTGTACAATTATTTTCTTTGGTATTCTAATATGATCTGTCCCTTCATCGCATTTGACTAGTCAACCGAAAACCGTGCATTAATACCCCGTGCGATTTAGGTTCAATAAATAAGCATACTAACTATAAGGGGAAAAAATAGTTATAGTGAGACAAACTTAATGGACGAAGGTCGTAATACAGTTATCACACACACTTAGTATACCTAAATATTAAACGTTCAATCCGATTTGTTAGTAAATAAATGTAAAGCATGTTTTTTTATAGTTATACAGCTCGAGAGATTGCCAAGAAGTGTATGTTACTTCAGATCAATATTTATTAACAATTAAATACACTATCGTACTAGTTTCATCAAAAGTCAATAACTGTTTATTATTGCAGTTTATTTTAAGACTTCATATTTAAAATATTTAATTATATGTCATAAGTATTTGTAATTATTTAAAATCTAGTTTAATATATTCGTATTTAGAAAACGCATAATATCCTCTCTACATAATTACATAAGTTACGAATGTATTTCATGGTTAACTCCACTAATTCACACGATGATGCGGTGCCATTTGGTTTGTACATAGTACCCTTTAAACCTCACACCATGCTTTTTATTAGAATTGATGTTATATAAAGTCTGAGAACAAACTTTAAAAGTGACGATACTCTCGTTGTAAAGCAGTCTCTTTACTTACAAATGTCTCGGTTGTAGATAATTATTCCCGATACTTTGTAGTTTCCATCAACATATACACGTCTCACAACACAGTTAATTTTACATAGCTCTACATATGTAGTAGGACCCCTCTGGACCACTGTAGAACATCCTGAATTTTCTTAAAATATTTTTTTTGTGAAACTTGATGTCTGTTTCGCGAAATATCCAGCAAAAAACACGGGGTTGACAAATTTGCTTTTTTTTAATATCAATAGTTTGAAGAGACCCTCTTGAATTTGTCCATTTCACTGACATTTTCTAATGTATCACTACCCAGTATTAGATTCTCAGATCTGGGCTCAGAAACATTCAGGCGTATCCAAACCTGTATGAAATCATGAACTTGTCCCATACTTGTCACATGCAACAAAAAAAGAGAAAATATTTCCTCATTTTAAGAAATAAACAAGAACCGAATAACACAGTTCTATTTTTTTAAGTGCAAGAATGTTCCTACCGTGACTGGCAAGGGAAATAACTGTTTAGTGAGACCTTGAAGGTATAAAAGATCCGCGACATGTGACTGAAATCTTTCTTGAAGAAACTTACGTTAAAACCATACATAAAATGACCTCACTTGACCATATCGCTTGACTATTTGCGAAGTTATAGCGAAAAGTATAACAACTGTACATCAAAGTTTGCATTTGGAAAAAATGAGATATAGCCAACTGGAAAATGTGGAGACGACGGAAGTGTATCTTAGATAACTCCTTCATTAGTGAAAGGATTATCATTATTATTTTTTCTATGTTAAGTTTTATGTATTATTTATCTGAAAGTTATTTCAAATGTAGCATTTGTGTAATATTATCTGACTTAAAGTGACATAATACATGCCCATATATGGTGTGTGTTGTTTTTTTCAATAAAGTTTGTATTTTTGAACATAAAATCCTGGTTGACTTTTGTTTTCTGATTCCAAATAAACATCATTGTCTGTAAATATGGTTACCTGTACTGGTAAGGTGCAACTAATCTCATTTCGGCCAGTCAGGAAGCCCCGGATTACACTGTGCAAATAGTCCACTACTGTCCGATTTAGCTCCTCTGCAACTTCTGTATAGATATAAATGCATTCGTGTAACATATTCAGTAGACAAAAGGCTGCAGTATTGTTATGAAGCAATTTCATATTTGAAAAAGGATACTATTGTTGAAATAGCAATGGAAGTGCAACAGAAAGTGCCGAAACTGCCTCTAAAAGGCCGCGAACAATCGCAATTTAAGAAAGGACCAGATTTAAGGAGATCTAAGCAATCCAAGAAGAGGTGGACAAATGAAAGTTCCAACAGCTGGAAAGTGAAAAGAATGTCAAAGGATGCATATGATGGTTTAATAGTACATGACAAAACATCAAATATTCTTCTGTGTAAAGCTGTAGACAAAAAGATTCCAGTTACCATGCTTTTGCGACCATCTGGGGCAGTCAAAACTCCAATTGAAGAAGCACTCAAACCTAGCATTAATGGTGAAAGATGTGAAATGAATTAAGAACATACCGTATCGTCCACTTTGGTAAAACAGCCGACATGTTTTACAACAACTACGCTGACCACAGATCCTGGGACAGCACCTGTGAAGGAAAATTAGAGTTTGACTTGGAATTTGACGAACAAATGGGAGTTGGTTGGCGGGAGAAGTTGAAATGTTTATCATGTGGTTTTAAAGGCATACCATATAATCTTTATGAAGAAGTACAGATAGGCAAACGAGGCAGCAAGGCAGCTGACATCAATCTTTCTGTGGCAACTGGCCTGTTAGACACTAGAATTGGTCCAAATGACTTGCGCTATTTAATGATATGTCGTAAAGTACCGCCACCATCTTATACTTCAATGCAAAAACATTGCAACTTTGCTGCTGAAAAGGCATCGGAAGTAGCAGCAGGTAGCTTCAATCGCGCAAGACATCAAGTAATTGCGATCAATGAAGCTTGTGGCTTTGCGAAATATTCCCCAATTACAGGAGGTGTGGATTCTCAATATAATAATGGTATGAGATCTGCAGGGGAGACAACTCCAATGCAACCAGCTGCTCAAGTAAGCACCAGCATTATAGAGATGCAAACAAAACACAAGAAAGTTATCGGCATGCACATTGGGAGCAAAAAAAGCTCGCACACAGACCACAGTGGATGTGACAAAAATAGCGGCTGTAGCAAAACTCTTAAGGATACAGATGTAATAGGTACATGCATATATCAATTAATTCTTTACTTATAGGTATTCATTTTACCACATTACATTTAATAACCAACAGTCAGTTTTATTGAACAAATGTCACTCGGAATGCAATCAATGCTATGGGCAGGCAAAAAAAAAGTCAGGTCAAGTCGAGTCAAGTCAAGGTTAGACAAGTAGCAAGGAAGTTACAAACAAGTTGTAGAAACTTTCATTGAATCAAATCAGTGCTACGGCTTAAAAAAAATCAAGTTAACGCAGGTCAAGTCAAGTCAAGTCAGACACAAGTCAAGTCACCGTTAAACTAGAAATTGATACATCTGTATATATAGAGGATCTTACATGAGTACTCATTCATTATTGAATTTATTAAACGAGTTGGCAAAATTATATAATGCTCGGCAAGAGCCTCGCATTATATCATTTTTGCTAATAGTTAAATAAATTCAATAATGAATAAGAACGAATGTTAGATTCTATTTATCACATTTTATAAGTTCACATGTCGACTTTTATTGCATTTTGCTTTAACACGCGAAACCGATATAAACCATTTGAATTGGATCATAGTCATTATCGATTTTTTTGACAGCGCTTACTAGGCTAATTTGCATAATTATATAACTAGTGGTGTATCGAAAATATAATACATCCACACTGTAAGTTATGTGATAGATACAATTAATCCATGCACTAGTTTCACACATTCATACAGGTGATGAATACAGAGAGGCAAAGATATGCATGGAAGAAATATTAAAAAGCAACACCCCTATAACAATCGACAACATGACAACAGATAGAGACAGTCACGCCTATAAAGGGGCACGAGAAGCCCAATTTAAAATCAGTGGTAAACCGATGGAAAGAATGGCGGATGTTGTGCATCTCACAAAAACAATGAAAAATAAAATAAAAAGAACAGAGTTCTCTGCCAACATGTTTCCTGCTCGCACTAAAAACGAACGAACATATATCCAGACTCGGTTCGCCAAGGATGTCGCTCACCGCGTCATGGTCGAGTTTCAAAATCTGCAGCAGAAATTTGGGTCTACACACATGATGCTGTTATTTGAAAAATGTTCTGCACTAAAGTTGGCAATCGTTGATTGTTATTCTGTCAAATGTGGCATAACTTGTCGTAAGCACTCAACCGTTTGTTCAGGAAAGCCACCAAATGGAACTTGGCAAAAATATTTCATGCCAACAAGCTGCAAGCCTCTTCAAATAATTGGACAAGATAAGGACAAATTTCAAGAATGCCTAAATGTCAGACTTGGCAATTAGGCGGCTATAAAAACCAGGAAATGTGCAGACACAAATAATTTAGAGGCATTACACCGAGCAGTTAATGCCTCAAACCCGAAGGATGTAACATTCCTCAGAAATGCCAAGGGACGAAAACAAGCTTCGTCTGTTGGCGTTCCATTTCCAGCAAACACAAAAATTGTGCAATCATTAAAGAAACTCCAAGACAAAAATGACTACGACAAAACTCGACAGCTGTAACAAAAATACAAAACAAAACGCTTTATAGAAAAAGTCAAGAAATTCAAAGTATATGACGAGAGAAGACAAACGTACTCGACCGACATTCTTGACAGATGACAAATAAATTATTTTACGCAAGCTTGCAAGCAAACGACATACTTGACGAGTTACAATAAAATATTTAGTTACAGTTACTTACTGCGAATCAGTTCTGTACATTTGAAGTGTGTGGGATATGATTCTAACATGACACAATACATAATTACAACAACAGTACTTATAATTACCTCAGGTATGCAGTCTGGATACTTTCCATGTCCCACGCATAGTTTCGGTACGGTGTGGCGACATCTATTCCTCTCACAGTTTATTTGATGTGGTTCCAGGCTCAGGTGATCATGTCTTAGGCAGAAACTGTTATTACAAAGGTAGCTTACGTCCTGATTCCAGGGCAAATCCGAGACACATTTTACACAAATGTTCATTGCTCTGTGTGCCGAAACGTTCAACTGAGTGTGTGTTCTTCCGAGTTGAATGGATTGTCTCCCATATTGAGAAAAAGAGTTCCCACACTTCTTACGCATAGCTCCAAGTTTCTTATTGTACAGCATACAATCCGAATGTCTTACACCATAGTCAATTTTACACTGTAAAATCATTAAATACTTGTTAAAATCCACACTTGATGCCATTTTACAATCCTCCAACTCACTTGTTTCCATTTTGAAGGCTGTTTTTACAGAAAACACAAACTTGCATCAATCATCTGCTATCTGAGTAAGCGTCTGCTGAATTGGATGAGGTTTGGTTTACGTTTCACAACACAGTTAATTTTACATAGCTCTACATATGTAGCAGGACCCCTCTGGACCACTGTAGAACATCCTGAATTTTCGTAAAAATATTTTCTTTGTGAAACTTGATGTCTGTTTCGCGAAATACCCAGCAAAAAACACGGGGTTGACCAATTTGCTTTTTTTAATATCAATAGTTTGAAGAGACCCTCTTGAATTTGTACATTTTAATGACATTTTCTAATGTATCACTACCCAGTATTAGATTCTCATATCTGGACTCAGAAACATTCAGGCATATCCAAACCTGTATGAAATCATGAACTTGTCCCAATCTTGTCACCTGCAACAAAAAAAGAGAAAATATTACCACAATTTAAGAAATAAACAAGAACCGCATAACACAGTTCTATTTTGTTAAGTGCAAGAATGTTCCTACCGTGACTGTTAACGGAAATAACTGTTTAGTGAGACCTTACAGCCCACCAAGCGCTGGCTCCAGATGGAGATGTGTGAGTACAACTTCCCTGATAATAATCTGCGGTATGTTTTCCATCAACAGCCAGATTTGAAACACCATCATACGCTGTTTACGATTGAGTCGTGTTT
The DNA here is from genome assembly GCA_037043455.1 of Cyrtodaria siliqua. Lineage (NCBI taxonomy): Eukaryota > Metazoa > Mollusca > Bivalvia > Adapedonta > Hiatellidae > Cyrtodaria > Cyrtodaria siliqua. Next base: position 114,440 of record JAWPHD010002116.1, on the reverse strand, counting down.
TTGTTTAATGCATTATTTGGCCCTGTGAATATAAACACTATACTCATATTTAGGACTGGCAGATGTAGATACTGAAATGTTCAAATACTGCACATTATTGATACCTCTATAATTCTAACCAATCTCTTCCTGTCTTTTTAACCATGTGACAATCCTATATTTTCACTATTGTAATCAAAACAGTTGTTTAAATACAAAAACGTATTTAAACGGTATATTAATTTCATATTGTACTCCATCTCGTATCTAGGGTTCCAAAATCAATATTCAATAGATGTGGAGTCAAAAAAAACAAACGTATCCCGTATTTTGTACTATAAAAAGATAACTTTAACAGTTAAAGTCAAAGAGTCTACACGATTTATCTCCCTAACCAGTGTTCGTCGGCACGTTGAACACTGTTGACGGAAAAAGAAATGGAAGATGTTATCTCCAAAAATAAACGTTCAAACACTAAAAGAAAAAGACAATAAAGTTGGATTTAAAAAGTAATGTCGCTAGAAATTACAAATTCAACGCTTGGTTCGAATTATAGAGATGTGAAATAAAGAGGTCGTTTAAAAGTGTTGAGTACAATACTGAATTCAACTTTTCTCGCCTCGTCCAAGTAAATATGGATAATGTTTTCTGGAAACTCGTCCAATAGAATAAAGGTATCTCAAATTAGCATAAGATATGTCTGTATAGGCTAATACAATTTGATATTGAGTAAATAAAAAAAAAATATATTACAAACTTAAGGATATAACGTTTATTGATATTGAGTAAATAAATGGTTTTTATATTATAACGTTTATTGAATTTACGTTAGAAAAGACTAATGCATCTTGATGACTATGTACGAGTAATGTGTATAACGATTTACTTATTTAACTCTAAACCTCCACCTTCTCCGTTTATATAGACGCTCACTTCAGCAGATTATACATACGCCATTTAACATTTAACAAGTCAATACGCGTACTCATATTACATATATATTTGCGTATAAACTATTGTCTCTCATCTTAATTCAATAGAGGTAATACATGTTGTGTAACATTTCTGATACATACTTTTATATAAATAAATACATAAACAGCTGCTAGTAGTCAGCTTGAAAATACCTGAAAAGTGCCAATCCAGAGCAACAGCCATACTGCTTGTGACAATCATACACACCACAGGTATCGTTATCGTCCGTATGCTCACCATATTGTATGACATCACCGATTTTAGTCCAACTGGTATATATTATGTGTAATCTTTAGCGTCTTCTTCCTTGTTGAATTATTATAAAACATGAAATAGAAAAAAATATGCTAAATCACGATCACCCGTCAGTTCATCCCTACAACAAAATGTGCTGATTTATACAGTGAGCAAACTAAATGTACACTATAAAACATTGAAAGAATGTTACAACCGGTAATATTTGTTTATTGTAACACTAATATAGGTATTGCATCCAGCACACTATGTTAGTGTCGGGATTGCATCGAGCACACAAAAAAAACACACTGTTATAAAATGTACAATGGCTAGATCATAACATATTAACTTTCACCAGTTGAAAAACAAATCCTATCATTTTACAGAAATAAAGTAATAACTACATAGATAACAATGATTATACACACTTGCACACTGCTTCTTTTGTTTACACTGGCAGGGTTGCTTTAGTTTTTCTGCATATTTAAAATAAACTTAAATTTTGAAAATGTAATTAATACGTACGAGTATTCGAAAAGTTCAAAGCAAATTGTTTTAATTTATTAATAAGTGTTAAATATGCTGCACCACTCTTAATTTATACCTTAAATAAATTATCAAGTTGCCATTCACAACCGGCTTTTAAAACCGCATTAACGCCGAATAATTGCGTATCAATTTTTAAATTTGCATTAGTTTATTGTCGTTTTGGTATCGGCATTAACGCGCCTTGGGAGATTGATAATGATAAAACAGTGCAAGAGGAACCACTACCGTCGGTGTAATTACAGACAGTACAATATGCATGTTCTATGACGACAACGTTCAGATCGTGTAGTACTTGCGTCTTCTTGTAAAATGAAGTTTATTCGAAATAAAACGTTATTGTTTTTGTTTGTTTGTTTCGATAGAAAGTATCATATGAATGTTAATATCCGTGCATATAATTATCATGTAACGAGCACTTACTGGTCGTGTATATGCATCGGGTTACATGTTTTATAGATATAAAAGAGTTCCACGACACGGACTATTGCCATCATGTATATAATTGTTTGTACCATAGCTCTAATGGTTTTCGTTAGTTCTTGCTTATGATATTATTTTGATATACCTGAAGGCCTGAGCCTAAACCGTGCTATAACTGCCGGTATATTTCAGCCGTGCTATAATTGACAGATTAGGCAGTTATACCATGGTCTACCCAATTTTACACGCGCGTAGTTGGATAAATGGATATGTACAAAACATTTATAGCATATTTTTCGGCCCTCTAGAAGCAGTATAAATCGCATATACTTGAAATATCATACTATAAATATTACATTAAGTAATTAGGTGTTAGTTGGGTGCATCTTTATTGATTTAGCTGTCAAACTGTTTCTATTAATAGCACATATATAAATAGCTGGGTTGTGTACTGTTGAATTTAAGCTAGACTGTTTTGATTGACAACCATAGTTTATATTCTATTCTAGTAATTTCTAAATTATTGTTTGCATCATGTGCTACATCACATAACGTATTCAATCTTATTCTAAATATTCTATGATCTTCTATGAGGCATCATTTGACTGTTAAAGTTATTTAAAAAGTAATTTCTAAATTATTGTTTGCATCATGTGCTACATCACATAACATATTCAATCTTATTCTAAAGCTTCTATGATCTTCTATAAGGCATCATTTGACTATTTAAGTTATTTAAAAATAACTTGCTTATCTGACTGGAATATTCTAAAAGTTCTATGTTATTCTATGACAGTATAAAAACAGCCTTTCGGGGTTGTTGTTTGTTTTAGTGTTCATTATTTAGAGCTGAGCATCTGGGTCAGTATTTGGATAGAGAATTTACCTATCAAGTGAAAATAGTGGACGTTGTGATTAAAAATATATTGGATGTTGTGAATTAAAAATATATAAAAATGATTGTGCTGATCTATAATAAAAGTGACATTGAATTATTTGGACATTTTGACTATTGTGAATAAATAAATCAGGAAACAATTGAGTGAAATTGAGTGAAATTGGATTAAATGGACAAAATTACAGCTTTGATTAAAAGGACATTTGACAATTTAGATTTAGGGGACACTTGTCAATATTATTTGGACATTATTCGTTCATCGGATTATAAATTTTAGTTTTTTCTGTAACTGGTTTTTTTATTGTAGTATTTGAAATTTGTTGATTAGATGTTTGTTGCTGGTTTAGGTTCCTTTCTTGTTACATTTTACCCATAACACGGACAAAACAGTTCCTAATTCCTAACAAGGAAGGTCAATATGAATCACCTTCAACTACTTTTCGCGTTTTAGTTCACATTCACCTTTAACATCCACGTTTTTGGTTAAGTACATTGCTCTGACTCCAGAAGGGTAAAACGTTCAAACATGACAGAAGTATATTCCAATGAAAAGTAGGTAAAGCCTACTAACATTGACTTCAGGCTTGCACGTAGCTATTCTACCCTAATGTTTTATTAGTTTTTGTTTAGCGGCATGTTCCTACCAAATAAGTCAATGTGAATGACCTTGAGCTACTTTTCGAACTTAGTTATTTACATTAGAATTTAACATTCAAAGGTTTGTATTAAGGTCATTGCGAGTTACAGCTTTAATTCTTTATAACACACCTACATGCCAGATATTAATATCAATGACCGCGTGACTTAATTGTGACTACTAACGAAGTTGATGGTATCAACATGTTCTGAAAAGACTTTGACATCATCACTTTACTGAAGTTAAGGTGACTGACAGCGCTACAGCGAGGCTTCAGTGTACCAAGGATACATTTTCTAGTTCAAATTAAATTTACAAAACGTACTAACGTTGGTATTTATATTCAATGCAAAAAATCAATATACTAATTGATTGCTATTCTATGATATTGTAAGTAATCGTTATAGGACATTCTGTGCAAAATAAGTTGTACGCATGGGACTTAAAAATTAACAAAAGGACTGTAATTTGTAAAAGTTAATTTAGAACAAACCATATATTATCATAGAATTATGGCGGCGATTCCCTTCCATAAGAGACAGTCATATTCCCCGCAGTTGATTTTAATGGAAACGAATTGAAAAGTTGAGACAAATATACAATTTAGAACAAGATCTTTCGATACAAGTTGTCTAAGGGTCGAAACTCTGTGCACATCTACACTTGATATTGATGCTTCCCATGAAGTTTATTAAAATTCCGACCGACGGTTAAAGAGAAGTAGCACAGACTAGAATTTCTCTCTCTCTGTCATATATACTTGATATTCAACCTATTGTATTGTGCAATATTTCACTCATACACATAATGAATATTTTCATACTTAAATTGTAGCATAATGCGTTTACTCAAATAATTCTTACAAATTGGTCTTTTAAATCTATATCTATTTCTTATCTGGAAACTAATAATTATGCTACTCAACTTTAATCATAACAGCAGTTTATTATCAACTTCACAAAGAATGTATATTTCAGTATATCGCTGTGTCGCATTAACATCATCTAAAATGGATATTAAAGATACCAACTACACATATCAGCAGGCAGGCAGGCAGTCAGGCAGGCAGGCAGACAGACAGACAGACAGACAGACAGATAGACAGACAGAAAGATAGAAAGATAGATAGATAGATAGATAGATATACAGACAGACAGACAGACAGACATACAGACAGACAGACAGACAGACAGACAGACAGACAAGCAGACAGACAGACAGACAGACAGACAGAATCAAAGAAAGTTAAAAATAAAAAACTCCTCTGAGAATCATCTCGCTAAAATAACTTTCTTTGATTCTGCTCTCAATTTGCTAAGTATTAGCAGAAGTGAATATTAACCGAGTCTTTTTACCATTGATTGCGATACTTTAGGCATAATTGTATCTTTATGGACTGAAAATTAGAGCTGAAATGCGTGTGTTTACTTACAGAGTCGAGACAACTCTTCGTTACGGATGATCATCTCGTGCACCTGCTGATGACGTCGATTACTGGGCTTGGCAAGGACACACCAAAAAACACAGTAACACCGGTGACGTTGAACCCGTAATCATTATTCTAATTCAAAGTTTAACATACATAAGAGCTTTAAACCTATTAAATCCTCAGATTGAAGCTAACTAAAAAAGAAGTTGAAATATTGCATTGGTATTATGTATTACAGGTAATGAACTGGTTGCTGTAGACTACGGCGATTCAGAAATTATGACTATGGGACTCCCAGACGGCATGGCGATAGATACAGAGGATAAACTATGGGTGGCTTGCTACTATGGCGGTAAAGTAGTAAGATTCGATCAAAATACAGGTAAGGTAACGTCCATCATTTGGTACAGCCTTGTTCAATTTAAAAAGGTTTCTGGTCGGCTTAAAACTTTAAAGTAAATAATATGGGATAAACTTGAACCGAGGTTGATACAAATATCAATATTCAAAGCAATGCGGAACAATATGGAAAATCCGCAACATTTTAAACGACCCTCGTTAGACTAGTAACATTAAAGAGAATAAACGCATTATGGCTAGGCATGTTCCACGATGCTAACTGCAGAGTTTAGTAGGGTGGGGATATCTGGGGGAAGGGCATTGCGTTGGACAGCTTCGATCTAGTTGATGTAGCATTCATTGTGGGGAGACCAGACAGTGGAGCAGTACCCGGGTTGCGGTCGGACTAACGTTTTGTAGGCCATAAACTTAAGTGGTTCTGAGTGTACTTTATTTAAATTATATATATATTGGTACAGTACATAATTAATAGGATTGGAACGAAAGAAAAATCTTATAGACTTCCTCTCCTTGGTATTTGTCAAATGCAATTGATGTTGGCGGTAAATACAAATTAACATCAATATGGCAATAGTTTTGTAGTATTACATATATAGTCAGAAAGAAAGAAAACGTATAGAAAAGTAAAAATGTCATAGGGAGAAGAAGAAAAAACAGCAACAGGGAACTGTTGCATGAGGGCGGGGCGTAGGGACGAGGAAGTGTAACAATTGACCAAACGTTAACAGCTAATAGAACTCCTCAATTAGAAAGATAGTGAAATCGTTTTCGTAACAAATTAAAACCGTTTGCTTGCTAACAGATATATATGCACAGCTTCAAATATTGCCACATTTGTTTGATACGAGACCGATGAATCTCCAAAAATAGTTGTTTTAAGTGAAACTGTGCACAACAGTTCTAGAGCATGCATAAGTTCGTGTCGACTAGTTTGATATATCGGACAATTGAAGAAAAGGTGATGCGTATTTTTAATTCCACCACAGAGACATAATGGAAAATCAACTATGTTCTTTAAAAACAAATCGTGTTTTAATGAACTACAATTCGTGCGCAGACGAGTATGGAGTAACTGCGATATTCTACTGCCATAGTAATACTATTTAGGATAATGTCACGTTTCAGGTAACTTTTGAATGAGGTTAATGATGCCATATTTCTTACATCTAGTGGGAGTTTGTTTCATTCGCGAACAACTGAAGGAACAAAGGAGTTGAGGTAAAGATTAGTTCGGGAAACAGGAGTTTGCAAATCAGTTGCATTTCTTAAATTGTATCGAGAGATTGACTAACTAGTGGTGGAACTAAATTTGAAAGGTATGGAGGGGTAGCATGATTAATCATTTTGTGAAAAAGTATAAGCTTATGTTTAGTTCAACGAGATTTAAGACTTTCCCAGCATGATTCTTGTTTTAGCTTATGGATAAAAACTAGCTTTGTGGTGCCTGTGGCTATTCTAGCAGCCTCGTTTTGTATTTTATCGAGTTCTAGTTTTTCATTTTGTGTAAAATTATCCCAGATGACATCGGCATACTCTAAGATATGTCGGATAAAAGATATGTAAATAATTTCCAGTGATTTTCTATCAAGTTGAAATTTAATTTCCTCATTATATGTATTCGCGACCATGCTGTTTTTAAAACGTAATTGATGTGAGTGTGCCAGGAGCAGTCATTGGAAATGTTCGGTGTTTGTGAGAGGAAACAACATCTAATTGGTGGTTATCCATAATTAATGGTGGATGGAAAGTTTGTTTACTTTTCTTGATATTAACAGAGATTCTGTTTTTGATGGGTTGAAAGTAACAAGCCATGTTATATTACGTTATTTTTGTAATATCATCATTCAAAACATTATCTGTAGCTTGTGCATCACTGTTATTGTCGACTACAAGAAAGAGACTAGTGTCATCAGCAAATAAACGAATATTCGAATTAATGTTATCAACAATGTCATTTATGTAAACAAGAAATAATAATGGTCCTAAAACAGAACCTTGTGTGACACCAGCATTTATTTTATTCCACTTGGATTTTGAACCAGGTATTACAACACATTGTCGTCTGTTCTCAAGGTAACTAGACAGTACTAGTAAAATGTCGTTAGAAATTCCCGCTGCTTTTAGCTTGATTAGAGGAGCTTTATGCCAGACTCGGTCGAATGCTTTATTGATATCGAAAAATATTACACTTATTGCTTTGCCCGCATCTAAAGCTTGACAAAAAGCATTGTAGAGATATGTTAACTGATTTACTGTTGAATCACCAGGAATAAATCTTGACTGAAAAGCAGAAAGAAAATTATTGTCTCGAAAAAAATTAAAGATGTGTTTGAACAGAAGCCTTTCAAAGACTTTGTCTAGAGCACTGAGTGGGGAAATTGGTCTGTAATTAGTGGCTAGAGATGGATCACTATTTTTAGCACAGCATATACAAACGCCTCTTTCCATATATCTGGAAATATTCCGGTTGATATTGAACAATTGAGTAAATTACATAAAGGGGTATTTATTTCGTTGGCCAACTCTCGTAGGACACGGTTGTTAATCTCATCAGGACCCATTGCTTTGCCTAGTGGAAGCGATTTAAGAACTGAGAAAACTTCTAGCTGAGTTAGTGAAAATATTTCAAGAGAGGACTGAGTGTTAGCATATGGAGGTATGGGAGGAGTAATATTTGCTTCATTAAGCAGTGTCTGTTCTTGGAAAAAAATCGTTCAGCATGTTAGCCTTTTCTTCGTTATCCATTATTATAGTTCCGTTATTGTTTAATGGGGGAATGGATGGATGTTCGCTCGATGTTATGAACGTTTTAAAAGTATTCCACCAGTCTTTGGACGAAAGAGTAAAGCTTTTAAGTTTATCGGAAAGGCTGTCGTAATAAGGTTCGCGTGTTAGTAAAACAGTTTCATTTCTTAATTGTTTAAATTTGTCCAAATGATGGGTAAGGTTCGTTCTTTTAGCTTTCCTGTAAGCCCGTTTTCTAACTCTAATTCTGCGCTTGATATCGTTATTGATCCACGGCGCCTCATATGGCCTTATTAGTACAAGTTTATTGGAAATAAAACGTTCACTTAGAGAAATATTTGTTTTAAAAATATTTCTAGCATAAATATTGACATCATTGTTGATTAATTCATCCCATCCGATTTGAGATGCTTTCAGTCGCATTTGGTCGTAATCCCCTTGATCATATCTCCAAATATTTCTAGTAAACGATTTAGACTTAGGTTTAATAAATTTAAAAATACCATATATAGGGCAGTGGTATCTGATGTCTTGGTTTAGGAAGGGTTCAGCAACGCCGCATGTAATAAGAAATTCAGTGTTACTGAGTAAAATGATGTCAATTAATAAAGCAAATGTTTCGGTAAAGTGTGTTGCTTGAGAAAGGTTAAATTGTTGACAAATACTATCAACCTTGCGCGACGTATGTTGGTTTAACATATTAAATTTAAAATCACCCGTAATAATTATATCTTTAACTTCTGTATCAACAGCAAGGTTTATAGAATCCTTTATCATGTTTTTATAAAGTGTATCCGAGTTTGGTGGTCTAGAAGACACCTACTAGAATATGTTTGTGGTTTAGTGATAATTCAATACAAATACATTCTAATCGATTCATTTCATGGTCAAGTCTGCGTGTGTAGTGGAATGTGTCTTTTATATAAATCAGCACACCACCGTGATTATCACTAAGAAGATCCTTACGCTCGGGATTATGAAAAGTTGGAAGCCGGAGGCTTTCGGTAGGAATGTTGTCGTTGAGCCAAGTTTCTGAAAACGACAGAATGTCACACTTAGATAGTTCGGCATTTATAATGTCTATTTTTGATTGAATACTTTGTGCATTGTAGTGTACCAATGACAAATGATTGGAAAATCCAATATATCCGAACGGACAGAGGACATGGTACTAGAGGAAGATGAAGACCCAGAAGATGCCTCATCAGAGGAAAAGGGACCTGGATTTGGGTGTATATCTCCTGGTAAGAGCATGATCATCGAAAGCCACGTTAATAATGTTACGGTTGTTACTGCATTTATAATGCGTTTTGAAAAAGAATATTATCTTTAATTGTATTTCCTATCGTTAGACGAGTGTGAGGTCTCGCAATTGTACCACTGGAGTGCCTAGTGCAGTATATATTAAAAAGTATAGAAAATATACCCATTGAGGAATAATGAATAAAAACATGATAAGGAGCTGTAGTGTAGCTGAACACATATAGTTACAGCGGTACGAGGCCATGTCAATGGCAGAATATGTTCTAAAATTCATGAAATTGTCAGTAGAGATAACAGGAACATATCCATCACCAGCATACCATCGTAAAGGGGTTATATCGTGTGTAGAAATGAAACGGTCTAAATAGAGCCATAAGAAAACAAATCCAGCATCCCAAAGACCCGCACACCAAGAGTTCCAAGACAAAACAGTTTGAGAATTTTTTTTAGTAAAGATGTATGTAAACATGGAGAAATACGTGGGTGGGGTGTGTAGAAAGAACAGTTTGAACGTTATTTATAGAAGTAATATGATTATGATACGGTTTGCTAGGGGAACATGACACTTCTGTATATATTTAATTAATTATTGGGGACAATTCTAACTATTCTAATTCATTATACATGTTATGAATTATTACAGGTATGGCAACAATTACGCCATAAGAACAAGCTGATCGTGTTATGGGTAGCGTGCCTAATATAACCCAAGACTAGCATTATAATTGTCATTGAAATAATAAATGCTTTATAGAAAATCACTTTGTATGCACTATGATATCAAGTAGTCTTACATATATATTGTACGGCAATTAACGATCGGAAGCATTAAACAGTATTCATACTGGTAACATAACTAATTATAGTAGTTCGCCGTTGTTCAATATGCCTAAAATATGAGTGTAATACATCTAAAATATTAGCTGAATACTTGGAGTAGTAAACATTTAAATGTTAGTTGTTTTTGTCAACAAGAGTACCAATAACTATCCATATGAGTGGAATACACGGAATAGTAAACATTTAACTCAAGTTAAGTCATCTTTACCAACAAAATTACCAATAAATAGCAATATAAGTATGAATGGATTAATTGAAATAGTCAATACTTAAATCAAGTAAAGTCATCTTTACCAACAACCAATACCAATAAATATCAATATGAGTGGAGTACTTGGAATAATAAACTCTTAAATCATGTAGGTCAAAACTAGTACCAACAAATATCGATATACAGTACTGTTTTGTAAAAGTTAAGTACCCTAAAACAAGTTGGAATATTACAACGCGGCGAATAATGCTCCGTCATAAATAGAGGCGTCAAGTGCCCTATTGCAATTACAGTGCAGCATTTTGTAATAAATAGAGGCGTTTATGTTATGTTATAGTCTTAACGGTGTTAATGTAGGACTATAAATAACTAAGCACGAACAACGTGTTGTCCATTGTAATGTAAATACTGGAGTGCGTGGTAAGAGAGTGTCTGTTTTAAGACGACATATGGTAATACAACAACTCCCTTTTTAAATTCAAAGTTATAAGTTCTTTCATAATATAAGAATGCGTATAACAAGTTCATAGATATAAATCATTTCTTGACAGAATTCATTAATGTTCATATCGAAACGATTCGTTTGTGGTCAGTTTGGCAGCTGGTGATTAATCTCCAGTATTGCAGGCTGCGATGATCTTTGGTTCGTTAAAACGTCTTTAGATCTGACTTTACAGAGTGTCAGTTTATAGCTGATTATCTTACATCTCCCGGCGGCACACTGAGGTTGATTAATGAGCATTTAATCCAACATGTTTCCAAGTGTATGGTAGTTCCATGATGCTTACACCGATTATGTGGCCGCCTTGACCAGGCTAGTGAGCATTCACCAGGAAGGGGTTAACTTGACAGTTTAGTTAGACAAATAACTTTGTTTTTAATGTGTCTGCTATATCGCGAGATGCGCTTATCAGTACTTTTATTTATGAAAGTGGTTTGTTTTAACACATTTGTGGCATATGAAGAGGCATTTTCTCTTTGCGGCACTTTGGCGGGAACTGAACCTTAACTTTGACACCGTGAGATATTTTCCTTCGTTTTAAGAAGGTGTCTTCTGTTCATACGGTAAATGGCATTATCATCTTTCGTCATAACCTAGTAGGATCGCTCATTATGTTTTTCAACTACGACAGCAGGTTTCCACAATTTGTTAGATTGCTGAATTTTTATTGTGTTTTCAATTGACAAAGGGCTCAGAGGATTTGCATTTCTGTCATAAAACCGTTTTCAATTTGTCATGTTGAGGCGTTAAGTGCCCTATTACTGTACAGCAATTTTTATAAATAGAGGCGTTAAGTGCCGAGTCGGCGCCAAATATAACTTTAAGTTTGTATAATCCGAGGTACGGCCCTTTTTTCGTAAGGGTATATGGTATATATCTATTTCCTCCTACAGTTTTCCACTGATTGTTTTGAAACTTTACAGAATATTACTTATGATGTCAAAATGTGCATATCGTTCGGCGCCAAAATCGACCTTTCATCATGACCCTTTTTTTGTCTAATGTTATACTATAATATCATTTGCGTCTCATCCTACATATTTCAACTGAAACTTTACAGGATGCTTACCTATGATATCAAGATGGGCATATCGATTCGGCTCCAAAATCAACATTGTATTACTTGAGTTACGGCCATTTCTTCGTTAGAATTTTATGTTTCCTAATGATTGTTTTCATTGAGTGTAGGGGAGGAAAGGGGAGGGGGCTGGAGGGGGCTGGAGGGGATTTATGGGTGTATTCAGTTCTAGTTTATCTAGTTTATTCAATATTGAATATAACTTCAACTTCGCAAGCGACCTTTTCGAACGGTATATACATTTTACCAGTGAATTCTACAGTTGTAGCACAGCTAAATGTGAAAATTCCGCTGAATGTAAAAACTTCCGCTAAATGTTAAAAATCTTCCGCTAAATGTAATAGAAAACAGCAGCATTGACAGCAGCATCAGTTTTTCGTTATGACTTACTTTGATAACAACGTCATCGAGTCGATTGAAACAGCATTGTTCATACCCTTACATACTTAGGCAACGTTAGTGACTTTTAACATTTAGCGGTTAACGGATTCCACTAAACGCTATATGTTAACATTTATAACATTTAGCTGTTAACATTTTATTTTACATTTAGCGGAAGTTTTTACATTTAGCGGAATTTTCCTATTTAGCGGTGCTACAACGAGGCTGAAGAGTTTTGTGAATCGAACGATTTTGACAAAACGACCCTATATTTCAAGAGTTGGATATGGTCATAACGGAAGCGGAAGTGGAAGCTTGCATAAAATCACTCAAGCGTGGAAAGGCATATGCAGGGGACACTATTCTAAATGAATACTTTTTAGAAGCGGGCGATATAGTGTTATCGCATTTAACGCAATTGAATTAAACAAAAAGGAATTGTTTTCACTTGTAATATTTAAGATTGAACAAATGCAAGTTGTATAGACAAACTAATTTTTAATAAATAGATTTTGCCGATTCAACATTATATTAGACAGTGGTTGTTTCCCGGAAAATTGGTCAGAGGGAATAATGATACCGTTATTTAAAAATGGAGATGAAAATGACGTCAATAATTATCGGGGATTACGTTGGTCGTTTCATGTCGAAACTATTCACAGCAGTACTTAATAAGAGAATAGCTGATTGGTGTGAAAAGCATAATGTACTATCCGACGCTCAATTCGGGTTTAGAAAGGGATTTTCCACGGTGGATGCAATTTTTCACACTTCAAAGTTTAATTGAGCATACCTTAATAAATGGCAAACGGTTATATTGTGCATTTGTTTACTTGAAGAAAGCCTTTGATTCAGTAAATAGGAATGCATTATGGTTGAAACTTTACAGGCTTGGAATAAATGGGGAAATGTTACGGATTATGACAGCGATGTATGTAACAGTTAAATGTTGTGTTCGGCACTGTGAAAACTATTCGGACTTCTTCGAGGTGACGGTTGGTTTAAAGCAAGGGGAGACAATTTCTCCAATTCTCTTCTCACTCTTCATTGAAGAGTATATAGAATATAGAACTATATTTACAAACTAAACCCGGCAGTGGACTTAATATTAAGGATGTTACCTTAATGTTTTTGTTTTTTGCGGAAGATATGGCTATTTTGAGCGGGACACCCAAGGATCTGCAATGTAGTCTAAATAAGTTACATGATTACTGCTGCAAATGGGGTCTGGAAGTGAATACAGGCAAAACTAAGATCGTTGTTGCCAATGAGAAATGGACTTATTCGGGGGATCAGTTGAAAACTGTAAATGATTTTAATTATTTAGGTGTTGTATTTAACTATAGAGGGTCCTTTATATTAAACCAACAAAATCTTTCTGTAAAAGGATTAAAAGCCGTGGGAGTACTTTTGGATTATATAAAACAGAATGACTTCACTCCTAAAACACTATGCCATTTGTAACATCAATTCTAAATTACGCATGTGAAGTATGGGGGAACACCAAATCAAAACAGTTGGAGAGAATACACTTCAAGTTTTGCAAAAAGGTGCTAAATGTGAAACTATCAACCAATTGGCTAGATACCCGTTATATATATATAGATTTTGTAGGATTATACAATATTGGTTTAAACTGTTATGTACCAACAATTGTGTTTTAAAAACTGCGTATGCCGTCTCACTAAGTGATTGTCTAACAAATAAAATAAATTGGACCGCTAATGTTGTCTTTGCTTTATAGTCACGGATATGGATATGTATGGGAGAATCCAGCACGTGTTAACCCGAAATACTTTTGCAAAGAATTAAAGGTACGGCTAATATATAATTTTATTCAGAAATGGAAATCGGATATTGCTGAAAATGATATTTTATTATTTTATAAAAACGTTAAAGTAAACTTCGTTTATGAAACATATTTAGATACTTTTATATACCGAAAATATAGAAGTGTCATAACACAACTACGCCTATCATCAAACAGGCTGAGAATTGAGACAGGAAGATATGGACCCAATAGAATTGAGAGAAACGAAAGAAAGTGTCATTTTTGTACTGTGATATTGAAGACGAGTATCATTTTGTTTTAATTTGTAATAAATATAATGAATTACGAAAACAATATGTGAAACGTTATTTTAAAAGGAATCCATCTGTTTTCAAATTTATTGAACTTTTACAATCGCAAGATAGTAAACAAGTAAATAATTTGTCACATTATATATTTAATGCTTTTAAATTAAGAAATAACACGGTCCAAAATTAAAGAAGGACTGTCCTCTGTGTACCTTTTTTTTTTATCTATTTGTGTAAATTGTATATTTGCATTGTTTATTATTTTTTGACTAGATTTATATATAGTAAAAATGTTGTAGACGAGAAACTGTATAGTTTAAGTCTGAACAAAAGTTTGTTCTGTTCTGTTCTTTCTGTTCATTATAATTATGGCTTATTTTATTTCTTTATTCAAACTCAAAGTGAACGACAAACAGTATTTATCAGTAACTATATGTGCAACATATTTAGAAAATAAATAAGAAAACATATTTCAAAGAAACACGCGGCAAAATCGATTTATTAAAAATTAGTTTGTCTATACAACTTGCATTTGTTCAATCTTAAATATTACAAGTGAAAACAATTCATTTTTGTTTAATTATATGCAAGCTGTTTTAAAGTATAAATGATCCTAGATTAATACATTGAGATGCTAAGTTTAATACTTGATAACATCTTCAAGATTATCTTGTGTCAATGTCATACATCTATATTTTCTCTAGACTTGTATGCTGTTTGATACTGCAGATATATTTGAAATACGGGTAAAGGTAATAGGGAATATAAACAATAAACACATATATCTTCTAATTATTTGTAATTTTTTTTATTCAAAGTCAAGGTGAATGACAAACATTATTTATTAACTATTTGGGACTATGAAAGTTCATGCTTTTTTTTGGAGAGGCTTGCATGTAGTCATCATCTGAAATAGAAATTATTGATTTTATAACATATAAAGATTTATTCGCAATTAATATTGCAATTTCATGTTCTTCTAAATAATAAATAACTATCTGTCTTTCAATATTTGATTCATTCAAAGTGGGTTTTTTTACATAGAAAACGCAAGTTCATATTCTTCAAAACACAAAATTCAATACTTGATTTATTAAAAATGATTTTCTAATCCTAAAATACAATAGTTGTAACTCCAAAAAAGTATTTGCATAAGTAATTATTCCCCACAATATATATACTCGGTAAAAAAGTTTTGGACCAGGGTATATAAAAAATGTATGATAATGGACCTTTGGAAACGGCCGAGCACGACACATACGAAATATTGCAGTCTCGGTTTGATTGAGACTGTTCATGAGCGGTAGTGAAATGTGCTGGCTACCGCTCACGCCCTCTAGCCCCGGGTTGAGCAGAACTCAATATTAATAAAATCAACAGTACACAATTTTAACCATCCCAAAGATGGCATGCATACGGCGGTGGACATGGAGTTATACGCTTCCCCATGTCGTACGGCGTATGGTCCCAGTATCTAATAAAATTAAAGTCATATAAAAATTAAACTAGTGGACAGAATTTAAATATCTTTTTTTAGTAACCAAGGTCTACCCTACCCTATTAAATTTCAAACAAGATTTGATGTTAAAAAAACCATCGCGAACACACAAAGAGTCTGTCATTTTTTTTGAAAAGTCCATAAAAAGTAACAGTTACAGACATATGTTTTTGCAAACTTTCAATATAAACGATAATTATTGTTGATTGTTGATCTATTGTCTATTATCAACTGAGATAATGAAGGATAATAATAAAATCCGTCAACTGGTTTTCTTTTTATGCGCTGGTCCAAAACCTTTTTTTACCGAGTATGGGCGAAATGACTATCTCTATGATGGGCGAAACGACTATCCGCGAAACAACCGATGTGCGAAACGAACCGTCACCATCTCATGGCAGATATGATCCTCACGATCACCGTTGGAGAAAAAAAAGTCATATTGTTTGTTATTGTCAGAGGCGAAAAAAACTTCACCAACTCATTTTGTTAGCAATGCATTAACGAATTCTTGCTTATTAAAACCTGGCTTCGTGCAGACGTACTTGTGTTATACAGGCAAATACTACAAGCGGCGTCTGCAACACAGCTTTGGCCGACCTTGGTTTTCCACCTTGACGGAAATTGTGAAAGGTAGTGGTCACAATTTTGCAACGTAACACAAGCAAGCAAAGTCCACACAAGACACGGATTTTCTGGCTTTACGTACGCATTGCATTGCAGGATATATGTAAGTTTAAGTGTGTATCTTGTAAAATTATTCATGTTTGCAAATTATTTGACGAGTCTGAAATGAAATGTTTGCGTTTCTTGAATATTCTGATCAATTGACCTTGATAATGTCGTACCAACTAATAGGCTATGGAAGTGCCACTATTGCAGTAGTACTGCAGTATACTGTTGTCTAGACCAGTAAATTAAACCATCGTTTTTAGGTCCATTGTCATATTTGTTTTCCCAGCAGTGCTCGAAATTAGCAGTAGTCTCTGTTTTTGACGTTTGGGGTGCTTTTTTTACATACGGACATTTAAAGATGCACCCCGTGTCGTCTCATTGCGTTTGACCAAAACACGTGTGGACACTTTCAGACTGTGTGTATACGTTTCTTGCATGACATCACTACACTGACACCTGTGTTTTGCCGTTCAAACAATGCATAGTACCTAAATTTAAAATAATGCATTTCATATCAGAATGTTTTTTGGATTAAAATTTTAGTGTGAAATAGATAACAAATGATTATTCTTTACTTTAGGTAAGTTGTACACTTATAAAATGTAGTGTATCAGTTTCTTGAATTTCATACGTGTCAATAAAAATAGCACACATTTTTAGTTTATGAATGGTTTGTAGCTCAGATTGACCTACTGTGCATTTCAGGGTGCCTGGACGTCGAATATGAATCGAGATTTTTTTTATTACTTTCTGTATGTTTTCATACCTGATATGATTGAATAGAATGAAAGTGGACGCTCCTAAATCTGTTTACGATATTCGCGTAGCCATCCTCTAAGCTTCGCAAAGCAAAAAAGCATTTCGACCCACACGGTTTACATGTAATTTTACTGATAGCCAAACATCTAAATGGCGACGGCGGAACATTCCATTTCTGCACATATTCTACTTACGATAAATTGTTTAGGCCTAACTGCACAATGTCAACAGCATTCTCCCTGCACAAAAGAAAACATAATGGAAAAATGGCCGCATCAAAACGGAAATGGAATGCTATGACGTCAGGGTTTTCCAATAATACATTACTTTAATGAAACTCCTCCCGATTTTTGACGTTTTGAATAGTGAGGTCTAAACCAGCTTTATGTACACTATAAAAAACTCATCCATTTATGCAAAATTTCCATGGAATTTTATTAGAACAAAACATATTTCATATCGATTCAAAAACGTATACCGAAAATAGAATTTAGCATTTACTATGTCCATACACGAGGGAGAGGTCAAATGTAGGCTTCACTGTATATGGAATCTCGAATTAGGTCAATCATCATCACAGTATTAGAGCATTCTAATGATTTCCATACACAAGTAATAGTTATCTGAATATATATATTCATGAATAATAACACTCTATGAAAATAAGTTCCGTGCATCTCATAAACAGGTAACATTCGCATCTCTTAAACAGGTAATCCTCGCATTTTATCAACAGATAACCTCCGCATAACTCGCGAATTTTATAAAAAAAAAAAAAAGATAGCCTTACGTATCATGAACAATCAGAATAAAGGTCATAACTTTCTAAACGGACTAATCGAGAAACACGGCACAACCTCAAACGTGTTTGCATGGTACGTCTAGTGCAAACAATATGCAGTGAAGTGTAGCTCAAATAAACTGTCCTGATAAGATCTGAATTTTCGATGAATTTTAGGACAAGACAAAACTTCAATAGTGGATGTATAGTTAGCAAATAAGTGTAATAAAAGGGTAAATACGGGTAAGTTGCATATTAAATATATATGTATGTACATGTCTAGACTGTTTGCTTTACCGAAGGTCTATATCCAAAGTTGTTTACGTATACTATCATAAATTATACGTACATATATGTCCAGCACAGTTAAGTTTATATGGGGCGCCGTATTACTTTTTAATATCATTTGGTGATATCACCTATTCGAATCGGTGATATCACTGATTCGAAAAGGTGATACCACGCATTCAAATATGTGATATCACCGATTTTTTCTGAATGCGTGATATCACCTATTAAATGGATGATATCATCTATTTCGAATCAGTGATATCACTCATTCGAATCAGTGATATCACGTATTCAAAATGAATGAGTGATATCACCCATTCTATAGGTGATATCACCCTTTCGTTTCGAATCAGTTATATCACCTATTTAAATTAGTGATATTACTCATTCAAATAGGTGATATCACCCATTCAGTATGTTATGAAGTTATACATGAAATAGGATTTACGGGACCGCATGGTTTATGTTCCTATTCGCAGACGAAACAAAGGGGAAATTATTTTGCCTATTGTCACACTGACGTTCTGCTCTTTCGCCCCTACTCGCCACCCTAACGTACATACATTTCCAACTGTCAACTATGGCATTTTTAAGAAGATTCTAAACAACATATCGTAAATGTTGAGGAATATAGATAGATAGTTTATTTCAAAATCCAGCAGGCACTACGGCCCTTGTTGTACAAATATATACATGAAAATAACATGACAGAAAATGTAACAAAATAGTACAAATGCATAGTATAGTTAGTAATTTTACACAATATATGTTTGTCCAGTGGAGAAGGTGATAATAATTTTAGTGAAATACATGTCTGGCTAAAACTCCAACTTCTATTGTCGTGTGCCATGCCCCATCCACAAGTCAGCCACCGGAACGCCAAGAAATAAATCAACATCGTCAAGCTGAGACCACATTTGACCATGAGCCTACTTTTATTGTTATGCACAGTCCTATACTTCATTAACTATAATGAACATTCCTCACATACTGTATATGATACAAATATTACAATCACTGTAAACAACTTGAAAAACTTTCACATCATGCGTATTGAACCGCATAACCCACTAATGAATAAAACCATTCTGACATTACTATTAGCGCTGTCCGGTGATATAGAACTAAACCCTGGGTCACTAAAGAATAGCCAACCTGTTTGGCACTGTGCCATCTGGGAATATCCAGTATCTTGGTCACAGGAAGGGATTGCCTGCAATTAATGTAATATTTGGCATCACAGAACGTGTTTATCTATGTGCTCACATGACTATAGAGACTTAGAAAGGCCCAGTGTTGTATGGAAGTGCTGCAAATAGTTTCATCTTTCGCAGTTGATTTCACCTTTCGCAGTTATCAAATTCATTCACACCATTAACCTTCATCGACTCGACCATAGACTCTGTCCACTCAAACAAACGAATACTAACTCAACTTCAATTAGTAAAACATTCGGATACTAACACAACTTCAATTAGTCAAACATTCGGATACCTATATATTTCAATTAAGACGCTAGCACCTACATGGACAACAGTTTTATAAAAACACTTACTAATAATATAATATATTATATTTCATCAGTTATTGGATAATATTGGGTATAGTTACTGCAACATGGCTTGAACAGTACATAAAAGAGGATTTATATATAAAAAATGGTTTGGTGAGACATTTTACAATTTTATCGTAGCATATTATTACTAATTATATTTGTTTAATTGTTGCTTCTGAGTGCTTAAACATTCAAGCAGTTATTTCAGCAGATAAATACAGACAATTGATATTATTAAACAATTTCTTGCCTTCTTGCAAAAAACAGGTCAACGAGTCAATTTCATGATATTTTTTGATGATACAGGCAAGACATTTATTCCATGGAATTATTTCTTTATGTCAAAAATCATCTAATAAACATAATAATGTTTGCAAGCTAGCCACATGTATATTTATGTAGGATACATACATGCGATAACTTAAGCTAGCTGAATATAGCTTAAATGAAATTAAAACATTGTAAAAAAGTAATTCAAAAACTTTAAAAAAACAACAAAAAAAAACAGTAGAATTATGGTACAAGTACTTTTTGAGTTTCTTTATTTTACTATGCAATGTTGCATTGTAAATTCATTTTTTTCACTCCCCCCTTTTCACCATCTTTGGCATGAGGTTTTAGGTCAGCTGGGTGGTTATAAGGAAAATCCCATAGTGAACTATACCTACACTGTTAATTATGAGTGATATTAAAATATTATCTTTAAACTGTCAAGGAATAGGTCAGCTACCAAAACGTACAGATTTGTTTCATTACCTTAAAAGTAAAGATTGTCATATTTATTGTCTTCAAGACACACATTTCAGTCCTGGAAATGATGAAAAGTTTGTCAGAACTAGGTGGGGTAATGATTGTTATTTTAGTTCATATAAGTCAAATGCAAGAGGAGTCGCGATTTTATTTAATAATAATTTTGAATACAAAGTCCACAAGACAAAAGCAGATGAAAATGGTAATTATATAATGTTAGATATAACAGTTGAAAATAATAGATTCACACTGATATCGATATATGGACCAAATACCGATAACCCCTCTTTCTATAATAATATATCTTCTGCTATTGATGAAATGAATAATGAAAACTGCATATGGTGCGGAGATTTTAATCTTGTATTAGATCCGGAATTAGACTATTATAACTATAAATTTGTAAATAACAAAAAAGCCAGAGATAAGGTAATAGAAATAATGCAAGATAAATATTTGATAGATCCTTTCAGAGAAAATAATCCAGATCTTAAAAGATATACTTGGAGAAAAAAAAACCCATTGCAGCAGGCTCGATTAGATTTTTTCCTGATAACAGAAAATTTTCTTTCATCTGTCAAACAATGCATTATTGATAATAGCTACAGATCTGATCACTCAGCAATTATACTAAGTATTTGTTTTAATGAATTTAAAAAAGGTAAACCTCTTTGGAAGCATAACAACTCACTACTTAAAGACATTAATTATCTTCAGGCAATTAATGATAAAATAAAAGAGGTCAAATTGCAATATGCCTTACCTATATACAATAATGATACTTTAGAAGATATACCAAACAGTGAAATACAATTTACTATTAATGATCAACTGTTTCTCGAAACATTGTTAATGGAACTTCGGGGGAAATCCATCTCTTATTCATGTTATGTTAAAAAGACAACTGATGAAAGGGAGAAAACTCTAACACAGAATATAGCAAATATTGAACAGAAACTTAAAACAGAAAAAATTGAAGAACTTGAAATTTTAAAGTCTGAACTGATCGAAATAAGAAAAAACAAGGTTAAAGGATCAGTCATAAGGTCACGGGCTACAAACATACAAGAAGGTGAAAAGCCCACGCAATATTTTTGTGCTTTAGAATCACATAATTACCTAAGTAAGATAATACCAAAACTGGAAAAAGATGATGGATCAATAATAACGGACCAATATGAAATTCTAAAAGAGACAGAATCATTTTATAAAACATTATATAGTAGTAGAGAAAATACCTTGGAAGATATTAACCTTAAGGAAGATTTAAAGCATTTAAATATTCCAAAATTGAATGAAGAGGAGTCTAACAGATTAGAAGGACTACTAAACATACCAGAATTATCTTTTTCGTTAAAAAACATGAAAAATAATCGCAGCCCAGGGACTACTGGGATACCTTGCGAGTTTTATAAAGTATTTTGGAAACAATTAGGTCATTTCATTTTGAGAGCAATTAACTATAGTTACGCTATAGGAGAATTATTCATTACTCAGCGTCAAGGAATTATAACATTATTACCTAAAGAAAATAAGTCAAGGCAATACCTGAAGAATTATAGACCAATCTCACTTTTAAATACTGTTTACAAAATGGCTTCTGCATCAGTAGCAAATAGGATTAAACCAGTTTTACAAAAACTCATTAACAGAGACCAAACAGGTTTTATAGCTGGCAGGTATATTGGTGAAAATTCAAGATTAACATATGACATTATGCATTATTTAGAGGAAAATAATCTCTCTGGACTGCTTCTCTTAGTAGACTTTGAAAAGGCGTTTGACTCGTTATCATGGTCATTTATCCAACATGTTCTTAAATATTTCAATTTTGGTCCATGTATTAGATCATGGATATCTCTCTTTTACAAAAATGCCCAACTATCTGTAAATCAAGGGGGTAATTTGTCATCGTTTTTCGGTATTGAACGCGGATGTAGACAGGGCGATCCCCTATCTCCATATATTTTTATTTTATGTGCAGAAATATTGGCAATAAAGATTAGAGGCAATAAAAAAATTAAAGGTATAAGCATTAATAACACAGAGTACAAATTATCACAATTTGCTGACGATACTACAACTTATTTAGATGGGTCAGATATTTCATTAAACGAAACTTTAAATGAGCTAGATAAATTTGCCAAAGTTTCTGGACTAAAGGTAAACTTTGAAAAAACTCAAGTTGTCTGGCTAGGTATAAAAAAGTACAGTTTTGAGTCGATCAAAACAAAATGGAAATTGAACTGGGGCAAAAACAGATTTAAGTTACTTGGACTATCTTTTGACACAGACCTTACAAAAATGATAAATATAAATTTCACTGAAAAAATAAATCAACTAAAAAGTAAGATTAAATCTTGGCAAAAAAGGTATCTTACTCCTTTAGGCAGAATAACAGTAATAAAATCACTTCTCATTCCATCTTTTAACCATCTGTTTTTATCCTTACCAAACCCATGTGAAAACATTGTTAAAGAAATCAATGATATACTGTTAAATTTCCTTTGGCATGGTAAGGCAAGAATAAAAAGTGCCATTATATGTAAAGAATATTGTGAAGGAGGATTGAAAATGATTAATATAAATGCCTTTATAACAGCTTTAAAAACAACATGGATTAGAAGAATAGTAACAGACCAATTCAAATATGAAAATATCCTAAAGTCATATATAGATATAGATAAACTGTTTAACTGCGGTATTTTGTATATAAATAAGAAATTGGGAAGTATAAAAAACGTTTTTTGGCAAGATGTTCTTAAGGCACACATACACTTTGTATCAAAGTATCAACCAGCCAATGAGGACTATTATCTATCCAGCCCAATATTTTATAATAAAAGTATATGTATAGGCACAAGTGCATTTTTTATAAAATCATGGTATAATAAGGGCTTACGAATAATAAATGATTTAATGGGAAAGGATGGAAAAATATATTTATATGATGAATTAAAAAAAATATATGGAATAAATTTAAATTTTTTACAATATAATGGGTTAGTGGTAGCTATCAAAAAAATGGAGAAAGAAATAATAGATACTAAAAGAACAACGAAGTTGGAAACTCCTGTGCTACCAACTCCACTAAAAATATATTTAAGAAATAAAAAAGGAGTTAAAGACATGTATCAAATATTAAATCAAAATAATGAATGTCCTAGTGGTAAAACCACATGGACTACAATGTATAACTTCAGCGAAGATACCTGGAGTCAAATTTATACATGGCCTTTCACAATAACAAAGGATACCACTTTACAATGGTTCCAAATAAGAATAAATCACAATATTTTAGCAACAAACAAGTTTCTCCATAAAATAAAATTAATAGAGAGTCCACTTTGTTCTTTCTGTTCATCAGTCAGTGAAACAATTACACATTTACTGTGGGAATGCCAGCTTTCACAAAATATACTGACAAACCTTAAGGATTGGTTAAAACAAAATAAGGTGGAAATAGATTTTGAAAAGAGGTCATTTATCTTTGGAATATATGATGAAAACACAAGTGTTCTAAATTAGCGTATATTGTTGGAAACAAAGTACTACTTATACTATTGTCGATGCTCAAAAAATAAACCTAGCCTCACTACACTGAAAAATAGACTACAACTTCTTTATAAAACAGATGAAGAAATAGCAATTACAGAAAATAAATATGACTGTTTCTTAAAAACATGGGACAACTTTCATAACTTCTTAACATGAAAACCTAGCAACCTTTTTTTCTTTTTTAAATAAATATATATTAGTAAAAAACCTCATGCTGAGATGCCCCCACCCCTCCCCGCTTTTTTTCTTTCTCAATAACATCTCCCCATAGCTTAATTATACTGAAATTATATTTATTAATAACACAATACTATACACTTGCCAGCAGATAATGATATTTTGTAGAGCAACTATAAATAAATTTATATTTCTAAATGCATGAAATATATCTCATAATCTGTTGAGTGTTCAGTGTGAAGGATTTGTGTATGTGTACATGTACGTTAAGGATACAGCTATATATATATATTATATTATTTTACTAGTACATGTACATTGAAAACATAATATTAAATTGCTGTAAGGTGTACAGAGGGATGGTCCTCCCCGACCCTCTGCTCACCATTAGACGGGGAGAATAAATGGGCTTCTATTTTTAGAAGCTGAAAAAAAAAAAGAAAAAAAAAAAAAAAAAAAAGACGAACAACCAAATGCCAGCACAACTTCACTTAGCCAAGTAATCGAATACTAAGACAAATAAATTAGCCAAACATTCGGATACTAACACAACTTCAATTAGCCAAACATTCTAATGCTAACACAACTTCAATTTGCCAAACATTTGGATACTAACACAACTTCACTTAGCCAAGTAATCGAATACTAACACAATTTAAATAGCCATCCTTACTAGATACGGGCTCTCATCGTATGCAATAGTCACATACAGAGTAACATTTAGGTCAGATTTGCTAAATACTCGAAGATCATCACCTCTTGTTTATATGTAATATATAAATGTTATCAACACTGTACCTAAAGGTGTGTGCATGTTTGTATTGCTGGTGAGATTGGACTTGTTATGGACTTCTAAAGGAGCCTTTGATTTGTGCATTTTCATTGATTTAAATTTATAGAATGGATTATTCTGTAACTAGGACGAATTATTGTCATATATAAGTATTATTTCCAGGACATAAACGTGACTACTGGTACCATACTATTCCAACAACTCTAATAAGCCAAGAGCATGTCAGTGGAGACAGTCATAGAACGATGATGCGAGTCCTTCGGCGAGGGTCCGCATTGGGACGAAACAAACAATACACTGTTGTTTGTGGACGTTTATAGCGGGACCATATTTAGATGGAACTCGGCGACTGGACTGAACGAGAAATACAAATTCGGTATGAAACTTAGATCTGGTCAGTCTGTCTTTCTCGATGGGTTTTACTTATATGCCGAGGTGACCGAAAAAGTAACATAATATATGTTCAAATGAAAACATGTAAAACGTTCATGTGTATGCTACTAAATCTCAGATAATAGCTTCTTCTGAAAAATAAATTTTAACGGCCAATGCTTGTGGCATGCATCTGTGGTATGTATGCGTTATTCAATTGCAATGTTAATGCAGGCATTGCGTGATGTCTTCAGAAGCCTCTCCGGGAAAGTGCGGATGTTGTCGTTCCAGGTACCGCCCTATAATTCAAAACGATGGATTCATGACTCTATGTTATGTACATACCATAAAGTTATTTATTGTATACCTATTTCTCTCGTACAATGAGCGGGCTGCATTTGTACCATGTGACCGTACAATATATTTCCGTATTGAACGCTTGCGCGTGCAAAAAAATTATATTAAATCCGTATTGTACAGTACATGGTATTGTAATTTTACCGTTTTTTCCGACTTTATCGTTGAGTTAACATGGAACTCCCATGTTAACTCAACGATAAAGTCCGAAAACCGTTAAAATGTTCCGAATGCATCAATATCACATAACTGCTTTACACGCCTATATACTTTCGTTAATAAAGCGCTTAAATGAAAATATTTGTTGTCGTTTGGTGGTTGGTGAAAGTTGCTTTCTGAAAAAGAAATAGCTAAACGATACATGTAGGTCAATTTAGATCATTTATATTTCTGCATCGAGAGAAATAGATATATAATAAAAAGGTATTTTAACATTGTTCTGTACAATAAGGTGATATATAAGGACTCGTACCCAGCTGACACAACCATATTGGACTCGCCTAGCGGCTTGTCCAATATGGTTGTGTCAGCTGGGTAATCGTCCAAATATATCACCGTATTGTACAGAACAATGTTAAATAACCTCGTAATATAACACCCACCAACAATAATGAAGTTACATAAGCAGTTAACATAAAGTATGCTCAGCTTTTTTAATCATTAGCATATATTTTCTTTTTAGAGACGTCTGTTAATTTCATCGTACCGTGCCGTAAAGGCGGATATCTTGTGGGTCTAGGACAAACCATTAGTCATTTTGACTGGGATTCCAAGAAGATTATTGTCCTACACACTGTTGATGAGGGTAAAAACACTCAGGTCAATGATGGGAAATGTGATGCCTAGGGACGACTCTGGTGTGGTAGGTATTGATCGCCCGCAGTATGAATGAATAAGCATAACTTTGATGTAAACACATATATACACTCGGTTCAATGATGGGAAGTGTGACGACATGTATACACGTTAGGGAAGAATAATCTTTCTATATAGATTTATCAAACATTATGCTGTACTAAACGTTTAACTATAACATCTACATTGTTAGCATAGGTGAAATTGTCTATGATGCATTTCTTTTTTTCTTTAAGAAATATATATACATGCTAACTTTGTACATGTTATGGTTAAACACACACACACACACACACACACATATATAGCCTGCACATATACTGTATAATGTAGTAGATTTGTCATATATAAAGCCTGCACACTTAAACGCTGTATGAGTAGAACATAATATATGTTTTCATGTAAAAGTTGTACATGTTATTTCACAGAGAGTAAAATCGCATATGCAATATATATACGAGTATAATCATCGTTTTGATTAAAACAATAAAACAATCCTAATTCGCTGCCGGAACGGCAGCGACTCACCTTATATTGTTTTAGTAATTGCTCATGGTAAGGTATTAATGAATAGTTTCTTTGATTTTTTTCACTTTGATTCTGCTGCCGAAGGCAGCAGACTCTTATATGACTTTTAAATGAGCCTATGGTTAACAGACTGTGACTCATGTAAGTGGCAATACGCATGCTTTACAACTTGAATTCCTAGAGAACTCGTCTGAAAAACTTGAATGGTATAAACACATATTTTGTAACGTTGAAAGGTAACCATTTCACTTGCTGAAATGACATTTTCGTAAACCAGTCTATTGAACTGTAGCATGTAATCCATTCGCAACATCTCGTACACTGCTTTGCGGGATCCCGAAGAATGACGGGATTGGCCGAGCGTTCACGTTTGGTAGCATGTAATCAGCTGGATTACTATTATATGTATATTATCGACGGAACATTCACAAGCCTCATTAGCGCAGTTGATCGAGGTGCCGTGTTACTGCCAAGGAAGATAGGGTTCAAGCCTGCTGATTTCCCTATTTTTTCGCGGGATCCCGAAGAATGACGGGATTGGCCGAGCGTTCACGATTGGTAGCATGTAATCAGCTGAATTACTATTATATGTATATTAGCGACGGAACATTCACAAGCCTCATTAGTGCAGCCGGTCTAGGCGCTGTGTTACTGCCCAGGAAGGTAGGGTTCAAGCCTGCTGATTGCCTGATTATTTTTATTTTTTTTAATTTTCATTGGTTTCATTATTGCTGATAAGTTCCTTAACTAATTACACATGGTAAAAATGAACAGTTTATATGTGTTATAATGCACACTATTTCAGTGCTGATGTGTACTTTAGCACATCGTGCTACAAAGGTGAATATGTAATCAATTTGTAAGGCATGTCAAGGATTCGCGTAACACAAATCGGGTAAAAAAAAACGGGCATGGCGTGTTTACGTCTCCGTGACAACTCGTTTTTTTGAATATTGTTTTAACACCCGTGACTTGGTCTGTTATTATGTTAAACTTTGTTCCCAGAAATAATGCTATTTTCTCTCGGCAGCTATTTTACGCTTGCGTAAAACCTTGCTTGTGCGACTCTTATATTGTTTTAGTAATTGCACATGGTAAGGTAGTAATGAATAGTTTCTTTGAGTTTTTTCACTAACGCAATCTTATAATTACACAATGGTAGCATTGAACAGTTTATCTGTGTTGTTATGCACCCTAACGCAAACGCATCCCATACATGTGAGTAATTCTATTTCTGTGCTGATGTGTACTTTAGCACTTCGTGCTACAAAGGTGAAATATGTAATCAATTTGTAAGGCATGTCAAGGATTCGCGTAGCACAAATTGGGAAGAAAGTGTCTGGTAAAAAAAACGCGATCATGTTTACGCCTCCGTGACAACTCTTTTTTTGAATATTGTTTTAACCCGTGGCTTGGTCTGTTATTAGTTAAACTTTGTTCCCAGTTTTTACCCAGAAATAATGCTATTTTCTCTCGGCAGTTATTTTACGCATGCTTAAAATCTTGCTTGTCAACTTTTGATGCAGTAATAAAAGGTGAAAGTCCGCTGCTTTGTACATTAGCCGTTTTGGTCCACAAACGTTACCATTCCATTTGTAATTA
Organism: Cyrtodaria siliqua; assembly: GCA_037043455.1. Lineage (NCBI taxonomy): Eukaryota > Metazoa > Mollusca > Bivalvia > Adapedonta > Hiatellidae > Cyrtodaria > Cyrtodaria siliqua. The sequence goes on along the minus strand of JAWPHD010002116.1, from coordinate 85,306 downwards.
ACGACAAACTGTGTCACGTTATCACTCTGACAGTTCTATGCCTGCCATGTTGTAATCGTGTAATTGCATTAAGCATATTTGTGTTAAATGCTATTACCTTGCCAGCAACTTAACTATGTAGTTTTCATTTATAAAATGATGCATGTTTCAACGATGGCATTGGGAGGGGCCGCAACTATAGTTGATATAAGTTGTGGCTCGACCCATTTGCATAATTATATGCCAATAAAATAGTTTTAAGTTGTAATTATCAAAGAAATCCGACCTTCCTGTCCAGTCATGTTAATTTATATGTGCTTTAAAAATCTTAGTTCCACATATCATGTGATTTCTTTCATCGCTTTGTACAACTGTATAACGTTTGACCTTTTCGGATGAATACATTTTTCTATGCAGTGGGTTTACAAATTATCTTGTCCGATAATATTAATTTATACCCATTGTGTCCCCTCATTAACATTAACATTTGTTTAAAACATATGTTTACTGTAGTGATTAAGTATGCAATGTAAATCCAAATAATATTTAGTGTTTTTAAAAAGCAAAGTAATTGTTACGAATGTTTTCTCCTGTTACTTGTACTTACAATATTGAATTAAATATGTGACAGTTCCCTGTTTTGTTACCGAGTATTCCCTAACGCGCGTTGTCCTTCCTTTAAAAATACTGAATGCCATTTGAGCAGCCGACATTTATCCATTTAACAAACGGAATAGAAATTGACAAAACGGTATCAAAGCCAGCTTTCCATTTTGCTACCGCGGTTATTTCAGAATTTTCAAATAACCTAGAAAATATGCAATACCAACTCCAAATAGTATACTTAAGATAGTTAAACTTGGCAATACATTAACTTTTAAGGAGGTTAGCTTTAAATGTAATATTTTTGAAACAAAAACAAAATCTGAAGAAGGCAGAGTGGTAGTAACAGAAGAAACAAAATCAACATATGTTTTTTTATAAAAGCTTTTTGTAGATTAAACGTGCATTAGATAACACTAGCTATGACCTTTAGAGCTATAGTCCTTCCTCTGCTCCGTCTGGACTCTCTTCCTGGAGGAGGCAGACTCATCCTTCATCTCAGCTCTATATGGTGTCTTTAACAGGACGTAAACACCCATTTCATTTATTAACTCATTCATTTCATGCACGTCAGCGATTTATGTTATCTGGTCTTATACATAGTGTGTATTGTGCTGGGTGTGCACATGATATCGATATTGCAATCATAAGTTCCAAAATGAATACGGGTTAGATCTTTCCTATGAAAACACACGCATAACCTTGTCTAGTGTTGGTGTTGCAACGGAACAATCGCTGAGTGCGCATCTATCGACTTATTCATATCCTACACACCATATCCAGGTACCACGGGTATGCTAGTGACTGCAACCACAGTGGAACCCAACCAGGGGTCTCTGTACAGCTTAGAGGTTGATGGTACATTACGGAAGCACAAAGAAGGTGTCTCCGTTTCTAACGGCCTTGCCTGGACAGCAGATAACAAAACTATGTATTATATCGACTCCATTCCAAGGAAGGTCTTTGCCTTTGATTTTGATATTAAGGCAGGGACATTGAGTAAGTATATACGAGGGCTGTTCAAGAAGTCCGTGTACTATTACTGTCATTTTCATATTTTGCTTGATATCGTCTTGATATTTTGCCTAATTACAATTATAATGAGAAATGTCAGTGCCCACTGGATGCCTTTGTTAACGGGAGAAGAAAAATATAAACATATCAGCGCTGCATCAACGTGACAGTAACCGCGCGACGTCACAAACTTCGGCGTTCTTCTCCGTGCTCATAATACATACGATCAGAGAAAACTCGTGTACAAGAAAGAAATATAAAGATCGGACAGGGAAAGTAGCATTCAAGGAGGACAGTCAACCACAAAACATAGAAACAAACACGCAAACAGACAAACAAGAAGGCAAAAGTAATAATAAAGACGGTTTTGACATGAGCATTGTGAAATTATACAATCTAAGACAGTAAAAATAATAGTTCCTAACGATATATGTTTCATTTTGATCTTTATTTTCACAACAAAATTTTAAGATCAATAAACGGACTTCTGGACCGACCCTCGTATCGGTGTGTTCCAACATATATATGTTGATAACGGTGCTTTCCCACATATACATGTTGATAACGGTGTGGTCCCATTTTTTATTGTTTAAGTAAAACTCCCAGGTTTTACAAATGTGAAAAATGAGACTCGGGTGTGATGCGTTTACTTATTTGATAGGGGATATATGTACTAGCAAAAATTTACTTGATGCCTGGAGAAAGTCAAATGATAATGAACGTTTATACGTATTTGGGTTTTAAACAATGGCTTACACGTTAAAACACTTGTATAGCACATATATATAACCTCAACCCTTAAACCGCTACATACATATAATGAACTGTTCTTTCTTTGAGGGTTGCTTGGGGTTCATTTCGATGTCTCTGTCTTTCTTCTTTCTTGATTTTTTTTCAATTCCGAACCCTGTATCGGGTATCCTTCTTCTTCTTTCTTTTTTTATATATTTTTTTATATATGAATTTTTAAGTATTTGTTTTACTTTAAAAACCTTTATTTGGGACATATGAGACCACGACATAGAGATATGGCTTAGATTTTTAACGGTTATGAAAACACAAAAGTTCAGCGATATCTTCAGCGTTCACAGGGTATGTATGGCTCTCCCTGCAATGGAATCGACGGCTTTCAGTCCACTTGAAAGAATGCATACTTTCAAAATACCTTGCAGGAGTAAAATACTGCGGGATTGCAGTAAAATACTGCAGGAGTGTGTTTTAAACATCTGAGATGTGACCATACATGGAATCAAACCCGAGACCTTTTGAAAGCGTCGCAAAGAATGCTAACCAATGGGCCACCGCAACTTTATGTCATTAAACATGATAATGTTACATGTATAAAAGGCTAACGCGCTACAAATATCCGTATTTGCTCATTTTAAATTGAATTACAGTATGAGCTACTGATTAAAAAACATTCTACTCGTATTCAACTAAGGCTTAGGAGTAGAGCTTCCGACTCGCATGCTGGAGGTCTTGTGTCCAAACTCTGACAGGTTCATACTATAGACTTCAGAAAAAGGGTACTTGTTGCTCAATTGCTTGACGCTCTGCATATAAAAGGCAATGCTAGGACTGGTCGACCCGGTATCAGAACAAAAATGTGATTGAGTGTGGCAGTATTATAAAGATTGTAAGGGTTGTAATTCAGTGTTTCATGACACCAATGTCCATGGACTTGTTTTAAGAAAACACCATTCGCGGACACAGTTATAGAACAATGTACTTCCTGCGTCGTCTATTTTTAAAACACGTTTCAAATACTTCGGCGAATGCCAAACAAAGTCAATTGTGCTGCTTCTAGGATTTTCACCGTATTATTTTAACTCTCACTATAACGTGTAAGTTATTCTTTTCTGGTATAATGCATATGATGCTGACAAAGGGAGGACATAAGCGGAGGAGATTTTGTTCCCTTTGAATTTGGTCATTAACCAGTTACTTTTGGTCATTAACTAGTGGATTTTGTCATTAACCAGTTAATTTTGGTCAAACACCATTAATTTAAACAGTCATTAACCAATTTTGGTCATAAACTAGTTGATCTTGGTCATTAACTATTTAATTTTTGTTATTAACCAGTTGATTTTTGTCACAACCAGTTAAGTTTTGTCATTAACCATTTGATTTTGGTCATTAACCAGTTAAGTTTTGTCATTAACCATTTGATTTTGGTCATTAATTAGTTGATTTCGGTCATTATGCGTCTATTTCCGTTATATTACCTGCACATTAAAAAAATATATAAACTGATAAAACCGTTATATTTTAAAATACGTTAATCATACTTAAAAGGTGTGGCAGGTTTTTTCTGCAATTCTCACATACCCACAAAACGACATCGTAATCAAAACCTACATACTTTGGTATGGAACCAAGTCCTACATATATTCTTTCTTATCAGAGAGCCTTTCACATTTTTAGTACATGCGTGAAGGCAAAGTTCATCATCGGATATTCTATACATTTTACATGTGTTCGATTCGTTGTTTTTATTTTCTTTCACGTAGTTTTAAGTTCAGTTATGCAATCATTATTGGTGTTTTCATGGTCTTCATAAGTATCATCCATCGCAGAAATCATTACAGTAGAATTAAGAGTGTCGTCGATTTCCATCATTACTGTATCTGACATCTAGTCCTCGTGGTCAGGAAACGCCATACTAGCTGGTAATGCGGTACTGTGTGATTTAAATCGAGAATATTAATTGTTTGTTTAACAGCTCATCAACACGTATGGTTAGGTTATTTTAAAGCTGCCTCAGATACATAGAGGACACATGTGAATCCGAGATACATTCCCTGCTCTTGCTATCGAATAATACCTGTTTTTTTATGTTTTTTTGCTTGAATGATTGTACTCCGATACATTGGGTCGTCCGGTTTACGTCCCCGTCCGTTGTAAGAGCTTACGAGAAAGTGTCGCAAGGACACACCAAAAAACACAGTAACGCCGGTGAGGTTGGGCATGTGATCAAATTTCAGATTCAAAGTCTAACATACCTGAGAGCTTTAAACCTATAAAATTATCATATTGAAGCTAGTTATAAAAGAAGTTGAAATACAGCATTTGTATTATTTACTACAGGTAATGAACGGGTTGCTGTAGACTACGGCGATTCAGAAATTATTGACATGGGATTCCCCGACGGCATGGCGATAGATACAGAGAATAAACTATGGGTGGCTTGCTTCTTTGGCGGTAAAGTTGTAAGATTCGATCCAAATACAGGTAAAAGTAACGTCCATCATGTGGTACAGCAATTTAAGAAGGCTTCTGGTAGCATAAGCTTGAACCGAAGTTGATCCAAATATTAATATTCAAAGCAATGCGGAACAACATGGAAAGTCCCCAACATTTTAAACGTCCCTCGTTAGACTATTAACGTTACAGAGAATAAACGCATTCCCAATAAGATATTTTAGAATCAATTTACCGATATATGTGTGTGTTTATTGTTTGTTTATATGCTCAATATTAGTTTGGAACTCGTTTAAAGTCAAATATTTTTCATTAAAAGAACTGGCTGCGACAGTCGTAGCTCTTACAGTTGTATATTATGTACCGACCATATATTGTTCTATCAAGAATCATAGCTATTATGGTTTTATATTTTGTACTGACCATAGATCGCTATGGTCGGTAATCTATATGGTCGGTACAGAATATAAAACCATAAGATCTATACCAGAATGTGCAATAAATGTCTAAATTGAACTTGATAAATTACAGGAAAACAGCTGACGGCAATTGAAGTTCCCGCTAGAAGAACCACTTCTTGCTGTTTTGGAGGGAAAAACTTCGGCGAGCTGTTCGTGACATGTTCGGCCTTCGAGTTGGATGAAAAAGAAGCAGCCATGACCCCGCTTGCTGGATCTGTGTTCAAGGTCACTGGCCTCGGTGTGAGGGGCTCAGCAGCGCCTGTATACGAAGGCTGACTAGGCAGCTCAGGGAATGCAGTGTACAATAGCAAATATTGAAGTTTTGGACGCATGTTTGTTTCAATCGTTTGCATGACATAATTTTTAAAATACAAAATGTAGTAAACTAGTAATTTTTGAAAGTTATAAAACATATAAAAGTTCTCATCTTGTTATAAAACTGTGATTTACCTGATTTAAACGTACTATGCCTAATCATCGATGATTTCATAACAAAATGTTCTTATGCCTAATAATACCCCGAAGGGATTAGATCACATTCAGTTACTATGATTATTTGGTGAGTATTGTCTATGTGCATATGTACGTGTCTGACTTGTTGGTCTAGCTTATGCTTCCATTATCATTTGAATGAACGATTTAGCTGGCACTGTTGACATGGTCGTGTTTGTCTGCGTCCTTAGTCTTGTCTTCTGTAATTCTTGTCTCATCTCCAGGGTATACATTTGTTCTCTCTATGAAAAGCATTGGTATGTTGAACAGTATCTAGGGTGTAATTAATATGTTGATTTCATACAAAAGCTGTATTAGGAGATCCTCATCAACTGAAACAAAATTGCAATATCTCCATTTCCTCATGCAATTGTATGTCTAACAGTGGTTTCCAGTTACCTATACAAATGTTCTCCTCCCCCAAATACAATATGCTGGAAATAGTTCCTTCAATCGAGGACTTGGCAAACAAATGTAGTTACAATAAGTTTTCACTAAGCCCGCAAAATACAGACATCGAAAACCAGTGACTGGAAGTAGTACACACTACCAACAACGGCTTTGCTGAATCATTTAAAAAATCAAGCACGTGTGATGGGTTAGTACTTTAGCTTTAGATAAGCAGTATAGAGCTATGAAATTTTGGAAAGTGCTGGTACAGACGCTATACTGTAACCCTATGGTTAATGTAATGCTAGTGTGCTGTTTCAATGTGTTAACGCCTGAGTGAAATGCCGAAATATACATTTTATTCTACCGTAATTTAATTCTGAGTAAAATTAAATGTTAATTCACTAAATTATTGGATTTGTTATTTCTTTTCTATTTAAACCTTTCATATAAAGCCGAATCGAAAAAAATGAGTGTCAACCACCAAGGATTTTTATTTTATCGTTTTCCTAGATTTTTGGTATTTGCTCAGACGCTGACAAAGGTTATATGTGGATGCAAGGAACGACAACTCTGGGTATAAATTGGGGCAGTCTATTTAGCGGTATATAAAAGAAGATATTTTCAGCTATATATATAATATGTCTCTTATCGCCGGCACCCAACTGATTTTTGCCAATCCCATGGATTTCTAGTGCGCGTTCGCTATTTTTGAGCGCTTTTCGAAACACAGCTTTTATCAGCTTCTAAATGTAACAGGAGTCACCAACATATACAACCCTAAATAAAAAAGCGAAATTACATGCGTTAAAGGGAAAAACAATTTATCTATCCATTCCTGATAAATATTGTAAATCTACCAGTATACATGTATTTTGAACCTATTATTCTTTTAGGAAATGAACATAGTTTGCAGACCGATTTATTGTATAACACTGAGGCACATTCACGAGGTGATAAAAATTATTTTTACAGTTGAAATATTCTTTAAAAATACAAAGTTTAACGGGTCTCTCATCATATTTCCTCTAAACTACCTTCAATGTGTCTTTTCACACGCCTGTTAAACGCACTAACGGCAAGGTTGTCGATACCGTGAATGACGCATACGGTACATTAGTGCAGCCATAAAAATCACAGTCGATGTAAGTAATCGAATGGTTTTCTTATATAAATCCCTATATTAATTATGTAAAATCTTACTTAGACCCATTTGTAATGCCTTGACATGTACAGAAATTTCCGTGACAATCGACGATTTGAAAATCATGTTATTGTGTTCAAATTTGATTAAGTGATAACGCTGTCAGATTCGTGCAAAATCAATCTGATCTTATGTTTCAGTCTAAAATCACAATTGTAGGGCATACTGTATTTTCGGAAACAACTTATATTCTACAAAAGACACCAATTTCTACGTCGAAAACTCCGTTTACTAAATGAAGAAAGGTAATAATAATAATAATAATAATAATAATAATAATATTTTTTTTATTTAAAGAAGGTTAACACATTATGAAATAATATCAAGAAATAAACATCAATATTTTCAATGCGGCCTTCTGTACATAAATTAGCAAACATTTACTGATTTTTAACAAATACACTAACAATAACGTTAACATTCAATCTTCGACAAATACTCAATTATGTTTGAATATAGAAGAAATCGTAATAGTCTTACATAATGTACATATATATCCAAGCAAAAAAATCAATAAATATTGAATTTAGTATCATTCATATTAATGTGCATTTTGCAAAAAACATTGTTTATAATTATATTTATATGACTGGATACTAGGAAGAGCGTATGTCTACCGGTATATTGTTCCAAATGTGTCGACCAAAGTCGCTAAATGTGTCTTTCATGTATTTAGTTTGCGGTTTTTGTGTAACAAGATCATTTCGTGTAACTGATCGCAGATTACACCTATTATTACATGAGCATGTCAAAAGTTGTGATATGTTATTAGAAGCTAGGTTGTTATATATCAACACACCGGTATGGTAATGACATCTGCTATGAAAAGAAAGCCACTGGAGTTCAATGAACATATCCTTAGCATTAGTTCGAAAATGTTTATTTAATATTATTGAGTCGCCATGCGTCAGCATGGCTGACTCTTTAGAATCATGTATATATGTTTATACGTGTATATATGTATATCGTGCAATTTCTGAATAGCGAGTTTTTAAAACGGATGAGACGCTTTACCGTTGTAAGCAATGTAGTCCCCTTTAACTGCTTCAAATACAACTTAATTTGATAAGGTGACTGACATGAACGTTATGTATACCGAGTAATATAACTACTGATTGTGAAATAATGAAATAATTGAAATTGTGTACAGTATAAACATGTCTTTTTTGTAGGTTTACCGAAATATTATGCGCATTAATACATTCAAAAAAAAAAATCTCGATCGAAATGACGTCAGTATGATATAATTCATGAATGTAATTACCCGGATGTGACCCAGATAACAAATTCGGAACTAAATATTCGTAAATATTGTAGTTATTCAATAACTACAAAGTTGAGCTCCTACGAAATTTCGTACTTCGTACTCAATTATATTCGTACCATTGTACATTGTACTCAATTTGAATCAATAATGACATACTATCTGTTATTTTCCAGATGGGAAGTTATTAGGCAGCCATCCGTGCAGCCGTCTTTTGCACTGCCGTTTTTGAAAAATCGCGGCTAATATTTGGTGGTGTGGATGGGGTAAAAAAAGAATTTTTTTTTTTTTTTAAAAAATAATAATTTTTAAACTCTTACTTTCTCAATATTTAAAAACCTTTAACCTCATCAAGAAGATAGACACTGTTCAATCTTGGCGACTCTCAGGACCTTAAGTCCTTTGATTCTAGCTGCTCTTTTCTGAATTTTATGTATTTTATCTTCTTTTTTTTTGCTTTTTCCCCACACAGTACAGCAATAATCAAATGTAGACATGATGTAGGCATTATAGAATATAATACAATTTTCATATCATATCTTAAATATTAAGACATACGTTTCAATAAGACAATGTCAGAATTGAGTTTGAAACTCATTTTGACTATTTGTACATTCCAAGACAAAAATGAGATATAGGGTCCTATAGAAACCACAGTGTCCGAACGCAGTGGCATCGTAGTTCCGCACTGTACTGCAAACAAGGACTTGATAATACAATGAAAGAGACAAAAAACAACAGAAAGGGTGGTGAAGACAGGGTTACCGACTTGGAACGGTAAGTAGGCAATAAGGCCTACTTGAATCGACTTTATATGCGCACAATCCTCGCTATTATCCTGTCTTCAGAGCCCAAATAGACAAGACAGTGTAAACAAAACTACATCCCACCAAAAGGAATTCTCTAACAATAAAGTCCACACCCAGAGAAACTAACTAAAGAAACACATACACAATATTAAACATCTCAGGATGTATCCAGAATCGTACCGAACAACCATAGTAGTTCAAGCTAAAGAGAAAACTATCTAGTGTACGACCAGAAAACCCGAGGGACGAAAGCTCATTCACCCACCTCCCTTAGTTGGGGTTTCGGTAGGTACAATCATAGAGTCCAAAGAGGTAGTCCAGTCATCCCACAAGTGAAAAGTGAAGCGTAATGACTGACTGTAGAGCGGTCAATCACTAAACATGCAGTGCGCTGTAAACAACATAAACTCCCAGGACATTTTGAACTACGACATATAATCATATAATCTATCAACAGTTAGTTTCAATATATCCACATGTTTGAGCTTGTGATTTGTTCCTATGACCATGCATTTAGTTTTCACTGGATGTAATGACATATTATTCAAAATACATCACTTATTTATAATATTCAAACGATCTTGAAAAAGAGTTTGATAATGGACCATTGGAAACGGCCGAGCACGACACATGCGAAATATTGCAGTCTCGGTTTGATTGAGACTGTTCATGAGCGGCAGTGAAATATGCCAGCTACCACTTACGCCCTCTAACCCATGGTTGAGCAAAACTCAATTTTCAAAAAATCAACAGTACAGAATTTTAACCATCCCGAAGACGGCAAGTATATGACGGTGGATATAGCAATATTTGTATCTTTATTTCATTCCTATATCCAGCGGCGTATGGTCCCAGGATCATTGTATGCCCCGAAGAGCGAAATAAACAAAAAGGAATTTAGTTGGGAGCAGCGGTTATGAAGCCTGCGTATCACAAGTAACAGCCAAAAGACTAAATTAAAAAGCAGACAACATATCCTATGAGTGGTTAAACAATACCAAGAGCCTTTTATCGGCCGGAGTAGTGGAACCACCGAATCGAAAATTAAGCAAGAAAACAAAATAAATTGAAAATGTACCACCGATCACTAAATATAAGTATCGGGCTCAGCGATCTCTAAAGATCGAATGAATAACAGTACTGATTGCAAGCGCGGGGAGACGTTTTACTGCCGCCACACTGCACAAACAACGCCACTGTGCTATAAAAAAGAGTATGATAATGGACCTTTGGAAACGGCCGAGCACGACTCATACGAAATATTGCAGTCTCGGTTTGATTGAGACTGTTCATGAGAAGCAGTGAAATATGCCAGCTACCGCTCACGCCCTCTAGCCCGGGTTGAGCAGAACTCAATATTCATAAAAATCAACAGTACAGAATGTTAACCATCTTAAAGATGGCAAGCATATTACATCCAAAATGTTATAATCAGATTCGTATACTATCTGTATTTCCAGAGGTAGATGCGAATGCAATGTCATTAATGTACAATAGAAATTGCAATGGTCGCAAGAGAAGTGTATATGTTGACTTTTCTTTTATCATAGTTGTTAAGCAAACTATATCTTAAGGCACTGTCTTTACAAAATATGCTCTAGACTAAATGAAACTGATTATTGAATAACTTATTTATGTATCCGTTTATTGTGTTCTGGACTTAAACATTTAATATCTCTTTGTCACCTGAACAATAATACATTTGAATTCTACATATTTAAACAACGTAACTAAATGGATTTTGGAGAACTCAAAAAAGTTCTCCAGTGTGAAAATACAAGTTAATATTATTATATTTTGAGTAACCACTTTAAGATTTGAAAACACATACCACGCATTAAAATGGTATTTTTTACCCTACCGGCGCTATCAACATCCTAGTTTCAACTTCGTCGACTGTCTATGTGTTTTAATGACTGCAGTGACTTCAACATTTCCTATATCTCGTTCAAAGAAACATTAATGTATTATTTATTACTGTGTGGAACATCTGAAATTTCGCACTTGTGCTCTGAAAGGTTGCAGAATTAATTGGTATCATTGACAAACTGAGATTATGTGCAAAGAGGCGTATTTCAATTGTAAGTTGTACACAGTAAGTATACAGGCAATAACTTTTAGATTTCAACTAATTATTACTAAGAAAATATTGGCATGAGCTACATACTCGCAATCATCTTTTTGTAATAGCAATCAATATACATAGCTATAAGCAAAATAAAATACCTACCTGAAACAGATAAATAAAATAAAACCTATATTATTTTACCTGTTAGAGGTAGGTATTTTATTTTACTTACCTATTTCATGTAGGTATATTAATTTACTTACCTGTTTCATATAGGTGTTTTATTTTACTTACCTGTCCCAGGTAGGTATGTAATGTTACTTACCTGTTTCAGGTAGATATTTTATTTTACTTATTGAAAATAAGAACCGAAATAAAACCACAGCCGACGCTGTGACGGTTATGCAGCATAGAGTTCAATGAAAGATAAACAATTATTTCTTCCAAAGATAATAAGCCGGAAACGGGTCATGTAATGCCTTTCACATTGTGTTCCTATAAAGGCAAAGATAACAATAATAAGATGGAAACGGGCCATGTTCTTATAATGATTGTAAGTAAAACACTGACGTTGTGTCTTTCATTTATTGATAGAGGCCCTTATCACTTGTGGTCCGTGCGTAACCTAAAAAAACAGTTACTTTGTTTACGCTAAAAACGACCGATGAGTCTTCTTCAATATCAAAATACCTGAGTTAACCCCTTTCCTCAAATATATCACAACAATTTTCGTCCAGATACGTTTTCCAGGACGCTACCACATCATAACTGAACAGCATGCGCACAGTATAGTTACGTATACGCTAGTCTCGTGCGTTTAGTTGATGTTGCTGACAATATATCGCACAATCGCATACCAAAATGAGTGTTTAAAAAGCCGTAACCGCGGCACCATCTCCAAATAATTAATGTATCCACCTTACACCTTTTTCTAGATCCCAACAATCCATCACCATAAAACCCGCTCATGTAGTTTGAACGTGAAACTTTCGAATCCAGGTCATGGCACAAAAGCCACTAAGCCATGAACTTGTCCTTTCTTTCTTGTATTCTAATCACCCAGATGGGATACACACTCTCACACTTTTCCCCCTGGCAGTAACTTCAACTTCGGCATAGCTACTCCATTTGATATATATGAACTGGATATTCGGTGATGTATGCTGTATCAGTTGTTCTAATGACAGTGGTACAACTTTCAACATAATTGTCAATCGAACTTTAATGGTTAAGTTGAAACGTGGATCGGCAAAAAGTTTGATCAAATTTAGCCCATGATTCATGGAGTCGTGCTCTTGAACATTCAACATGCATTCATCCATCTCACTTGTCACACTGATCCTACACCCATCCCAAGTCATATGGCACGCTTTACAAAAAGCCTTGTCATAATCATCCGCTTGCACTCTCCAGCGTGTCTTTCTTTGGTTATGATGACTTTTGTTTCTCAGTTAAAGGTCTTTTCCCGCCTTTTGAATTTGATGTTGGTTGTTGGCCCTTCTTTTGAACATCTTTTTCACCTTTACGTGTTTTTCCTGAGGAAAGAAAGCTTCATCCTTTTTTTAGCTGCTTTAAGGGCATTTTTCGAATGCATTTATGAGATGTAAGATTGTCCAGTAACGTGTTTAACAATGTTTGTTTAACAGGCTCAAAGAACGATACCGTTTGATGGTTGTCTTAACTCTTGTCTTGTCGTAACCATAATGGTTTGCTGTCTTGTTGCCCTGTCTTTGAGTATTTGCATTGTGCCATTCTATGCGTTTGTTTATTTTATGTTCATATATACATGATCACCTATGTGTTTAACTTGTATTGCCTATTAGATCTGCCTTTTTAGTTAGAGAATATAACCGTTCCAATTTGTTAGGGTGCTCTCCTTACGCTCTGTCTATTACCGGAACTTAAGCAATTCCCACGGTGTTTATTGTATTTTTCTTGGCCTCTAGTTGGGTAGGACTGTGGCCTCTTTGTTGACGCTGCCCACTTTTCTTAAAATAGCACACTAAAACAATGTTTATAATTTACTTTAATTTTTTTATCAACCAAAATACTTTGTTATAATAGTTCACAACAAATCGGGGTGCGTGTGACCCCAGGCGATTTGTTCCACCCTTGAACATGTTTTAATGCAAGTCATTACATTGTCTCTTACACTGATGAGGTTTTATAGCTGAACCATTTTCAAAACATAAGTTTGACCCCTGATTAACATCATGTGCGTTAATCTGATCTGGCTACTGTAGGTGGCTGGCCTTACTGCCATAACTCTGCAGTATTATGATAAACTGTAATCCTTTTATTGTATTCTGGTTATTTTCTGATAAATATCCTTCAAATTAATATCAAATGAACTTACCTTGCAAGCTAGATTCGCCAACAATATCATGTTAGATATTACTTTCACTTCGAAAGAAACTATATCTGCCGCCATGTGAAAACGCTTGTCCAAGCGTTTCAAAGATCGAGATAACTTATAGCCCAATGTTTATATTTTTGTTGATAACGAAAATAACTTCAAATGTTATTGTACATAGCTGCAAAAGATTTACCAACTGGTGTTTATAGGATGGAGGCACACTTGCCTTTTGCATTTTGAAGTATGTTTATTATATTCCACTAAAGTTCAGTTATCTGACTTACAATTTGTTCTAGTTACTGCTGATAAAGCAGCTAATAATGTAATTAGTGTTTGACGTTTACATTACGTCAATGTTTTATCTCAGAAACTCCATAACACCTATTCGTATACTCCAGTTCAATCTACTGAGGATTGTGTTGTTTCCACACATATCACTCGATGCACTTCTTTCAACGCTGGGGTAAGCAGAACAAACTGCCAGCTATGTACTGGATTCCTAAATAACATAAAAATCCGTATAAGGCCCGCTTTATTTCGAATTCTAGTGTCTGCAGCACCACAAACATCTCTGACTACTGTTAAACTATACTGTGCTAAAACTTATGAAAACTCGGTGATTAATTTGTTTTGGTCTGTTAAACATTCAGGGGACGTTCTAGATAAAATTTACAATTAACATCGTTTCATTTATAAGCACTTATGACTTCTCTACACTATACAAAACCTTACCACATCACCTTATCAAAGAAAGCTTATTGCTCTTATTCAAAAATCATTCGCTAGGGAAAATGCAACACGTTTGACCTGCAATAATATTAAAGCGTTTTTTACTAACGGCAGTTTAGACAATTAAACTATTTGGACTTGTCAAGAAATTTTGTGAAGCACTCATCGTCCCAATCGCAATCTCTCCCAGAGGCCGAGAGATGATTTTAATTTTGATACTGTAATTTATTCCCGAGAAACTTCCTATGTGTCTCAACTTATTCATTTTTCTAGAGATTGTACTCGAGTTGAGGACTTTAATAATCGTAATCTTTGCATTACTAAAAAGCTACTCCATCAGGTCTACCGACAGGCTGTGGACCCTATGATGACGTCTACCTAAAGCCCAAAAGGACGGTGACGTTTGATGTTTGTCTACATTCTTGTCTTGTCGTGCCCTCAATGGTTTGTTCTCTTGTTGCTCTGGCTTCTGCCAAGTCAATGAGTACATTCTTTGTGGCTTCCTAGGCTATTGTTGTTTTGTATTTATATATACACGAGCATCTTTGTGTTTTACTTATATTGCCTATTAATGCTGCCTTGATGGTTGGAGAATAGTTCAAGGCGGAGATTTCTTTATTTACACTGTCCCGTTTTATTGGGATGACAATAGTGTAAGTGTGAGGTTTGGTGCACCCTAGAACCTGGTTTGAACACCCAGCGGCCTTTTTTGCCACTGACCGTTCCAAGGCGGTATCCCTTTTGTCAACCCTTTTGTGTTTGTGCTGTCTAATTTGGCATTGTGTTCATCTTTAAAGTTGTTCTTTGTTTCTATGTTTGTTTCTGGTTGACTGTCGTCCTTGAATGCTACTTTTTCTGTTCGATTTTTATATCCATATTTACCTATGCTTGGTAAGTTCAAGAAATATTCTACAGGAGTGCCTAGTTTCCTCTGAGCAAACCGCCGGCCCATTGTACAGAGATGTCAATATACCATGTATATGTAATTAATCGCTTTGCAAATTTCCAAAAAAGTAGGAAAGACAGCGTCGTGGCAAAGGATTCAAGCCGGTAAAACTTTTTGGTGGGAACTGTCTAACTAAAAATATTCGAAAGCGTGTCCATCATAAAATGTTCAAGGTAAGAAAACACTAAAGAACTATTGTGTAATTTAATGACAAAAAACTGTCGCGAGTAGAAATGCCAGCTATTCGAATAACCTCAAGCTGTTTCGGACGAGTAAACTTCGACGAGATGTTCGTGACAAGTACTAGGTTTGGAGGGACAAGCGATGAATCCAAGAGAAAGCCACGAAGAGGAGTACATAACACATGTAGCCATTACATCTCATAAAAAATTTACCATCATATCTCATAAACTGGTAACCATCGCATCTTATAAAAATGTTACAGTCATATCTCATAAACTGGTACCTATGGCATCTAATAAAAAAAGTAATCCTCGCATATCATTAAAAGGTAGCCATCACATTTCATAAAATGAAAACCCACGCATCTCATAAACAGGTAACCTCCGCATCGCTTAAACAGGTAAACCTCGCATCTCAAAACATGTAAACCTCGCATCTCTGGAACAGGAAACCGTCGCATCTTTTAAAAAGACACCCGTCGAATCTTATAAAAAGATATTCAAAACAGGTATGTAGTGACCCATAAATATAGCCCCCCTTCTTGGAGCTCTATGCATACTAGACTTTACTCATAGATCTCCAATTGGAGCCATTGTAGCTCTGTGCACCGGTAGCTCTATGCACATCATAAATATACGCATGACCACAAGGAGCTAACCTAAATGCGTTGGATATGACCTGGATATACGCTACAATTTCAATGGTGGGATATTTAGAGGGAATGGACAGTACTGAGTTACTGTTTTACATTTAAAGGAAAAGGACAGTATCAGGTTACTGCTTATTGTTTGTCAATAACACTCAGTAAGTTTTAACTCGATACTGTCCATTTCCTCTAAATATAAACACTGTTTTAAGGTTGATCATCACAAGTCGTATTTTTAGCTTCTAACTCGCGGTCTGTTAGCGTAGTGCATGACAATTTGAGAATTTTTTTAATGTATATGAGGTATTATATTTTAAAAATATCGATCAACCACACGAACTTTAAATGACACGCACTTTCTTCTTGGTATATGTATACTGAAATATTTTGAAGCTGGCATTGTTGATACCAGGCTATTCTGAAACCGTATATACCCACACCTACCTCATCTGCTTCTTAAAAGTCTGGCACTAGACGTGGTTGGTCGCCACTAGATTTTCTTTCAGTAGCTGTTATTTATGATAGAGTGACGACCATCTTATCTAAATAATGTTGTGCTCTTATGTTAAAATATAACCTTTTATTAAAACAATTACGAAACAACTCATTCTCGTTGGTACGAATTATGGTCTTTCTGTGTATTTGGCGTGGAAAAGGGACAGAGTACCCTGAGGAACCCGCTTGTCTTATCTGTAAGAGACCCACATACCATCTCATATGAGTCCAGTGGGTGAGAAGCGAGTGAGCTAACCGCTTTGGTGTTCAGATATGGATCTCATAGATATCTAATTAATTTCTAAATTTTGATAAGGCTAAAATACAAATAAAAAGGTGTAATTTTGTAAATTAGCACTGTCGATAGTATGATTGATTACGAAGAGACGCATACATCTCATGTGGAGCTCTACTCACGGGGTAGCTGTATTTGTTGTAACAAACTTTTAAACAGGCAATACTCGTAAAAATATAACCTTCGCATAGCTCCCACATCTCATGAACAGGTAACAATTTGCATTTCATAAAAGGTAACCCTCGCACCTCATAAAAGGTAACTTTCGCATCTCATAAAAAATATTGCCATAGAATCTCAAAAAATTAATCATCGAATCTCATAAAAAATGTATATTCTCACATTTCATAAAAATGTAACCCTCGTATCTCATAAAACGGTAGATATCGGATCTCATAAACAGGTAACCCTCGCATCACATAAAAGGTAACCGTCTCATCTTATAAAAAGAAAATCATCGCATCTCTTAAAAGGGTAATCCAGGTTAATGATGAAAAGGTAATATCACATCTCATAAAAAGTCAATCCTCGCGTCACAAACGGGTAACCCTCGCATCTCCTTAAAAATGTAGCCATTCATCTCCTAAAACGGGAACCCTAGTATCTCATAAAATGGAACCTTAATATCTCATAAAAAAGGTTGCCATAGCATCTTATAAAGGAACCCTCGCATCTTATTAACATGTAGCAATTGCATCTCATAAACGGGAATTCATTGCAACTCAAAAACAGGTAACCCTCGCATGTCTTAAACATGTAATCTTCACACGTAATAAAAAGGGTACCTTCGCAGCTCTCGAATTGTATAACAACGATTCCTTTTGAAAGGAACGCCTTGCCAAGGCAGGAAAGGAAACAATTATCATATACTATTTATATATGACCAATGTTGGGTAAATACATCGATTTGTTAATAAATCGACGCCTGTATTACTCACTAGGGGGCAAAAAACGTCAGTAATTACGATGGGACTATTTACGAGGAGGCCGCATCATAACATACCCCACTTGCAAGTAATAAAAATGCGACGCCACGGGACAAAAATGGGTTACGCGACGAGAAGCGACATACATGTGTTACGCGACGGGAGGTTACTGAAGTCAATATATAGGATAGTTCTCGTACGCAAGTCAAGAATGTAGCAATACGAATCCTGAACAATCAATTGAATGGTCATAACCAGCTGACTAAACTGACCAATCGA
Organism: Cyrtodaria siliqua; assembly: GCA_037043455.1. Lineage (NCBI taxonomy): Eukaryota > Metazoa > Mollusca > Bivalvia > Adapedonta > Hiatellidae > Cyrtodaria > Cyrtodaria siliqua. Next base: position 66,963 of record JAWPHD010002116.1, on the reverse strand, counting down.
GAAACACGTCACTTCACAAGTGTTTGCATGGTACATCTAGTGCGAACAATGTGCTGTTAAGTTTAGCTCAAATAAACTATCATGATGAGAGTTTTATCAATGAAATTTAGGACGAGACGAAACTCCAATAGTGGGTGTATAGCTAGGTAGCAAATACGTGTAGTGATAGGGTAAATATGGGTAAGTAGCATATTATAGGTTATTGAATTTGTATGGCTAAATATTACTTGGAACGAGTTGTTTTGGCAAAGGACGACGAGCTTGAGAGTCGTCCTGCGCCAAAACAACGAGTTCCAAGTAGTATTTAACCATACAAATTCAATAACCTTTTTATTGTATACTTTCATATTGTTTTCGATCAATGCTAATTGTATGACTATTACTTTTCATTGTATTTGTGTTATTTTATAGCTTTTGATTGAATTCCTATCTTGCCATTCAGTTCCATTTTGTGTGGATGATTATTTTGCGCGAAACGACGTCGACGTCGGATGACGTCATTAAAAACAACAAGCGATTTTCTGAAGTTTGTTTACCATTCGATAACGTTAAAAACAGTGGGTGAGTGACCATTTCAATTATTTTATCATTTTTTGCCATAAAAGGTTGAAAAAAACACGTATTTTATTGTTGACACTATAGGAAGGATTCCGTTATTTTTATTTGAAAGTAGATACTTATTTCTATTTCACGGCTCTTAGCAAGCACGAGCAAAAGTTCCCGTGCAATATCAATGTGTGCAATATCGTAGTATACAATAATAGATATATATTTATGTACATGTCTAGTCTGTTTTCTTTCCAAAATGTATATAGCCAACGTTATTCTAGTATGCTATCATAAATATGTGCGCATATGTCCAGTTCATTGAACGTTATTGAAGTTGTATATTTACTTTGTATTAAATGTGGATACCCTTGTATTACACAGTGTGCATGAGCGATTAACGCCAAATTATTGCGTCTTTGTGAATGTCCTTTATTTATATAAGGATACGATAGAATTACGTACAAGCACAAGTCAATCACTCAGACGAAAGTTATAAAGGATATAGTTATAAAGATCAGAGGATATACAGGAGCGCCCGGTTTGTGTTCTTATTCGCATGTGAAACTTAGCAACGTGTATTTTGCCTATTGTCGTATCGAAGCCCTTCCCTATCTCCCTAATCGCCACCCTAAAGTCTTATATTTTCAACTGTAAATTCGGCTATTTTAAAAGACTTGTCGTTAGCATGGTAATTGTGGAGAAAAGAAAACATTTCTGACGCCACATTGATAACTTTTAATTGGACCTTGAAAGTAAACAATGCTTGTGTGTGCGCGCGTGCGCGCGTGTGTGTGTATGTGCATGCGTTTGTTTCACTAAAATGTCATGATTATGTATCCGAACTTGGTGTTATCTAGAGAAAAGATCCTAGTTGGATAAGCGTAATGCCTATAGTGGGTTGGTTTAGTTTTTTTTCCTTTCACACATGTGACAATTGTAGGAAAGTTGCATTTATCTTACACCAAATTCAATAAGACAAATAATCGAAAACTAACACAACTTCAATTAGTCAAACAATCGAATACTAACAACTTCATAACTTCAATTAGTCAAACATTCGGATACTAACAAAACTTCCATTAGGCAAACATTCGAATACCAACACAACTTCGATCAGCCAAACAATCGAATACTAGCACAACTTCAATTAGCTTTGCTGGCTCAGTGGCTCGCATCGTATGCAACAATCAAATGCTGAGTCAGATTTTCTAAATACACGACTGATGAGGACATATTACCTCTTGTTTATTATTTTAGCAATTTGTTGTATGTGTCGTGCTCGGCCGTTTCCAAAGGTCCATTATCATACTATTTTATATGTAATATACTCGTGTACATGTTATCCCCTGTGTTTTGTTGTATATACCTTATGGTGTGTATGTTTATGTTGTGCTGAGGTGATTGGACTTATAAAGGAATGTTTAATTGTGTGTTTTCTTTCATTGAAAGATTTCTAGAATGGTTGAATCCATTATTGCGGCGGGGAGCAAACTCCCCGCTGCAATGTTAACAGAATGACGGCTGGCCAGATTTCTGAGCTAAACAATAGCTCGCACTGAGAGCTAAAAATAGCTATTAAGTGGCAGCCGAACAGCATTCAAATTATATGCCTCCGCGTAGATAAATAATGCCTCGGGGTTTGCATGAACTGAATGTAATGAGAAGAACTAACTTAAACTAAGACGAGCAATGTATGTAATTGGAAAACACAGTAATATTTCAAATGACAATATATCAATTGTGTCTACAGAATTTGCCTTCTTTAACCTAATAAAATAGTTGATCATTTTGGGGGAAAACGTTCTGGTTACGGCATTTTTTTATTTTACTTCAAATAGAACGTGAAAGCAACATGATTTTGCTTTAATATGTATAATTGTATATAGCAACAACTATTTCGAAAGTTTTTTTAGTGATTCACGATGTCAGTGAATTATTATTAATGATAAGACGAAATGAAGAAACCTGTTTAGATACCACTGGATTGCTACTGTGTTAAATGCAGCATATATAGAAATCGTGTTATCATTATATTTCCTGTATTTAACGGATTCGATCAAAACATTCATAGATTTTAGAGTTCAGGGTCTAGTTGTGCAAGAACAGAAAGGTAGAGGGTCATTCCGGATCTGAACGCTATACCAATTGACAAGATGCAAAAATGACAAGAACAACTCCCGTCGGGCGCTATTTTTCCCCATTTCTCTTCATTTTTCCTGCACTTTGTTATTCATGGCATGTTCATCTTATTCAGATTTTGTCCGTTACATACATCCCGCCAAATTCAGCAATTTCAGTGCTTTGATTAGGACAAGTATGTTCATATATACGTATTATTTCCAGGACATAACCGTGAATACTGGTATCATTTTATTCCAATAACTCTAGTAAGCCAAGAGCATGTCAGTGGAGACACTCATAGAACGCTGTTGTGAGTCCATCGGCGAGGGTCCGCATTGGGACGAAACAAATAATACACTGTTGTTCGTGGACATTAATAGCGGGACAATATTTAGATTGAATTCGGCGACTGGACAGAACGAGAAATATAATTTCGGTATGAAACTTAGGTCAGGTCCTTCTGCCTTTCTCTATGGGTTTTGCTTATATTCCGAAAAAAACGTAAAACACATATGCATGTGTTTGTCCATACGAAAAGATTTGGAAAGTTCACATGTGCTACTAAACATTTATAGTAAGTTCTAAAATATGAATTGAAACGGTCAATGAATTCGGACAAACAGTTGATAACTAACACGGTATACATATACAAAAGTAAAGGTAGATTTGTTAATTTAATTGACCCGTTGTTTGTCATAGCATAGACATGTGTAAAAAATATAACCCAAAAGTAACTATCGTAAATACACACAGTACATTTAAAAACGCAACATTTGTTATCTTTTGAATTTCTAGAGATGTTAAAGATCCTCGTACAAAATGTGTTTTAAATAAAAGAAGTAAAGCACTTACGCAACTGTTTATCGCTATATGTTAAACTTTGGGACAAAGAGACGTGTGTACTAACATAAAATACAATCATGATTTGAACAAAAAAACAGCGGAGTATAAATAATCGAAAATCAAAAATGTTGCTTTTTCAATTATGCGATTGCAACTTACAGTATATTCCTTAGATCAACAGTTTCAAAGCTTGAACAATATCGATACATATGTTAATGCATCAAACACATATCTTGTCATTATGTCTGTGATTCCACCCAGTATTATTTAACCGTTCAATTATGAATATGTTTTCGGGTACCAGTAGTCTTTACTGCGTACCGGGTACCAGTCAACATGGACATAGAGTCTTAGGTTAACCTGCAAATTAATTTAGATAACAGATTACCGAAAGAGGTTTGCTGGACTACAAGCAACAACTAGATAAAGTAGAAATGTGATATATTGAAACAATATGAAGATAATTGGCAGTTTTTAGTTCTTTTTAAAAGCCCACTGTCAATATGGTAACACACTAGCGGACACCATATTACATACCCGTGTGCACTAGCAATCACATTATATATTGTATTAGCCGTTATAATAATAGCACATGTGGTATATATCTACCATAGAGCCATTCAACCATTGCTTTGAATTGTATATCGGTGTCCCTATCTGCATTTTCCGGAGAGAATTCGGTTATCGTGTTTGACGGTTTTGTTTGTGTTGAGAGTTGTTGTATTCATGAGCGGGGACAAGTTTCCAAATACGGAACCAGATTTCAGAGAGAGCGGGACATAAGGGCATTTCGAAATGGAAACATCAACATGTCGCCGGAAATATAGTGTTTTCCAAACATTGCTAGTTCGGCGCTATATCTTTCTCTTTGATGAGTTGTATGGTTGAATGTGTTGTATTAAGCTTAAGTCAATTGAAATACAACAAATGGTTATGCAGGCATTGCGCGATGTCTTCAGAAACGGAGAGCCTCTCCGAGAAAGAATCGTTCCGGATACCTTCTTATAATTCAAACCATAGGATCCCATGGCTCTGCGGTAGTAGGTACATACCATACGAGTTATAATTATCATGGCTAATATTGTATATGCTTTGTTTATATATCACCAACAATAACGAAGTTACATAAGCAGTTAATTTAAGGTATGGTACGGTTTTGTTTTGTTTTATAAGTAATACATTTTGCATACATTTTCTTTTTAGAGACGTCTGTTTCTTTCATCGTACCGTGCCGTTAAGGCGGATATCTTGTGGGTCTAGGACAAACCATTAGTCATTTTGACTGGGATCCCAAGAAGATTACGGTCCTACACACAGTTGATGAGGGTAAAAATACTCGGTTCAATGATGGGAAATGTGCTGTCTCAGGAAGACTCTGGTGTGGTACGTATTGAGTAGGCAAAAAAAACTGTGTTTCCGCAGGCCCGATCGACCCTAATTTTACGGGAAAGACCCTAAAACGTTTTATGCAAAAAAAAGAAAAAAGTTCTCAACAACGATTTATCACATATAACTTACATCATGTGAAACATAGCACCATTCTATATTTTCTGTAATCCACTGGGCACTGGTGGTCCAACTATGCAAATTATTACCAAATAACACAGTAAAAATGACAAATATTTAGGCAAGCCATATGATTTGCCTGGAATTTTATATGATACATTCATGTTTAATGTTTTCCTTTCACGTAAACTATGCGATGCTAATTAACTATTACACTAATTAGTAAAATGCATGTTAAACAAAGGTCTTCTGGTTTAAAGTGTCCTATTATTTGTAACAATGTGAATGCGTAATTTAACTGGTGCGGTCTTATATCGAGGTAAACTGATAACATCATAGAGAAACGATCAGTTGTATCATCAGCGTGTATGGGGTTTATGAGGTAAATAGAATCTCAAAATATCTTGCTAAAAACAAAAATGCCTACCGACCTACCCCATCATTGAACCGAGTGTATATATGTGTTTACATCAAAGTAATGCTTATTCATTGATACTGCAGGCGATCAATACTTACCCCACCAGAGTCTTCCTGAGGCATCACACTTCTCATCGTTGAACCGAGTGTATATATATGTGTTTACATCAAAGTAATGCTTATTCGTTCATACTACGGGTTAGGCAAAAAAAAGTGTGTTTCCTATCGCATGCTCTATAAATAGGAAGTGTGATGCCTCAGGACGACTCTGGTATGGTAGGTATTGATTACCCGCAGCATGAAAGAGTAAGCATTACTTTGAGGTAAACACATATATGTAACACTCTGTTCAATAATGGAAAGTGTGATACCTCAGGACGACTCTGGTGTGGTAGGTATTGATCGCCCGCAGTATTAAAGTAACACAAGCGCCAAATTTCGCTATAAAACCATTCTTCAAAACTCTACCCATGTGTTGAGGTCACAAAATGATGCATATATGCTAATTAAAACTGTATATGTATCCACGGGTTCATAAAATACCCGCACATGAATATGTGTGAAATGAATTTAGAGTTGGTAACTTTTTATTCGAAGCTTCAATCAATAACAAAAAGGCTATGTTTTTGGCTGGCCGGTTTTCATGTTTATATTGTATTTCTAGAGTTAGGAGTTGCAATTATATGTTAGTCTTATATATACATTATCGATGGTCGAATTTGAAGCGGTATGCATATGTTGTAAAATTAGCGTGCTGTTGGTGGGTGAGTGACTTTAATGAATAAGTATTACTTTGATGTAAACATATGGGAAGCCATAACCGCCAAAATGTGGATATTTACAAACCATTCAATGACAGGCCGTTTATTTCAACATGAAGTCATTTGATGACGTGCATATTGATTTGATGCGACGTGTAAACTCTGTTCATGCATTACAAAGTCAATTAATAAGTTTCGAAGTGAAATGATACGGTGTAAAGTTTCAAACCATACGACGCAAATAGAAATCATTTAGTGCAATGACAAACCATTTGACAAACAACCTGATGCAATACAATGAAATACAAGATGAACACTTAAACGATTCATCGAAAAATGTGAAGTGATACACAACAAAGTAAATCAGTATGATGCAATACGAATCAGATTAACGCAAACACATTTAGTCTGGTGGTAAGTAAAATAATCGGACGAAAACAAAGTCGGTGCGATGTAAATACAATCCGTTCAACAGAAACTGATTTCATTACGTGCAAAGTGAAATGGTACGATGGCGGCAGCACTGTCGATATTTGCCACATTACTTGCATGGTTATCTCCCCTACATAATTACTGGCTTTATGATAAACTTTTCATTGAACGAATACGCATACATTTGATGTGAACAATTGAATAGGGTTTTAAGGCGCACTAACAGGAAAGGTTATATGGTGCCTAACAGGAATGAACTTGCCAGGCTCATCCTCCATTTACATCGAGATAAATATGGAGAATGGACCTAGAACCTTCTCACCTGCAGAATTGTAAAGTTGCTGCAAATTCTATTGTAGACACTCCATTTACGCTAGAGCCACGTTTATAGTTTTTCTGCACTGCTCTAGTGATTTGAGCGAGAAGGCACCTGAAACAATGCAGTGGTCATGATGAAGACCTTTAATTAGCATGAAAAAAAGAAGAAGATAAAATGAACATGAATTGGTGTTGGGGCTGGGGGGTTATACCCCTCTGTCTACACCTCTAACGGGATATGTAGTGGTCCTATTCATTGCCCGGGAACAACACGGGGCTGATGCGAACAAATATATACTGAAAGAAAAAATAAACGCACCACAGACAATCTCACCTATGCCTTAATTGTATTATGTTTTATATTTAAACGTTTAGTCTAGCATAATGCCGCCGGTTTTACGTTGAAAGAGGGTGGAAAAAAAACAAAATATGTCAATGTTTATATTCCATTAATTTCAGTTACATTTTATTAAAGTGTACCTCCTGTTTGACCCACATATACGAACTTGTCACATGCCTTACACACAGTCCCATAAATAAAGTTTTTTTTTGTTTTGTAGTTCATATTCCCTTTAACTTTGTAAACGTGTCCGCATATTTATATTTATTATTAAATGTTATTATCTTACCAGCAAGGTAACTATATGTATGTAGTTTTCATTAATAAAATGATGTATTTCAACGATGTTATTGGGAAGGGCCGCAACTGTAGTTGATATAACTGGTGGCCCGATCCATTTGAAACCATATTAGTGGAGGCATTTAAGACGATAAAGTTGTGATTGCCAAAAACATCCGACATTCATGTCCCGTCATTTTAAATTTTAAACGGCTTTAACCAACCAAACCACATCCCAAAACTGGAGCGTCGAATACCAACTCATAATTCATTTTACTCGTATTCAATCACGGGTAGTTTAAGAACTCATGAATAAGCCTATACCTTTAATCGGCATATATACATTATTATATGACCTGAACAACTAGATAGAGTTTTGATAAGCTGTTTTGTATTGTAATTTTGCCGTTATTTGGCAGGTTAGTTCCTTTAAATATCCTTACACATGCTATCCCCACAATAACATTTACATTTGCTTAACATATGTTTTGCTGTAGTGATTAAGCCTGCTACTGTTTTAGTGTTTTTTAAGAATCGACAATACTCTGTTGTTCGTGGATATTAATAGCGATACTATATTTTGATGGAACTCGATGCATGTCAGTTATAGAACGACTGCAATATACCGGCAATTATTGCAGGGCCTTCAGGTTTATGAAAATTATCTCATAAGCAGGAACAAAGGTAACTCATTAGCGCTATGTTACAAGTATACAAAGTGCTGAGTGTGCTCATGATAGCAATACGGCAAACAAATAAATACGATATAGATGTTTCCCCGGAAAAATTGAAAACACACGCATAACCTTTTCTCGTGTTGGTGTTGCAACATAACAATAGCTGAGTGCGTAGCTAGCGAGTTCTTTATATCTTACACTCCATCCAGGTACCATGGGTAAGGAAGTAGTTGCAGCCAAAGTGGAACCCAACCAGGGGTCTCTGTACAGCTTAGAGGTTGATGGTACATTACGGAAGCACAAAGAAGGTGTCTCCATTTTAAACGGCCTTGTCTGGACTGCCGATAACAAAACTATGTATTATATCGACTCCGTCCCAAGAAAGGTCTTTGCATTTGATTTTGATATAAAGACTGGGACAATGAGTAAGTATAAATATGTTGATAACGGTGTGTTCCCACTTTTTATTATTCAAGTAAAAATGCTTGTTGTGCGGGTGTGGAAAGTGAGACTCGGGTGTGGTGTGTTTACTTATTTAATAGGGAATAAATGTATCAGAACAGTAATTGATGCTAGAAATAAGTCAAATAATAAGGAACTTTTTGATACATGTTTGTTTTTTAAACAACGGTTTACACTTTAAACAATTGAATGGCATATTTAAATAAACGTAAATGTATAGTACATTTGAAAAACACTTTATAGTTCATTTAAATAACTTTTGTATATTATATTTAAATAAAATGTTACATTTTAAAACACGTATAATACATTCAATTAACACTGACAGTACATATACTACATTCAAATAACACTGATAGTATATTTTAATAACATGTTATAGTACATTTAAATAACATGTTATAGTACATTTAAATATAGTACATTTAAATATAGTACATTTAAATATAGTACATTTAAATGACATATTATAATACGTTTAAATATAGTACTTTTAAATAACATGTTATAGTATACTTAAATAACATGATATAGTATATTGAAATAACATGTTATAGTACATTTAAATAACATGTTATAGTACATTTAATAACATGTTATAATACATTTAAATAACATGTTATAGTACATTTAATAACATGTTATAGTACATTTAAATAACATGTTATAATACATTCAAATAACATGTTATATTATATTTAAATAACATATTATAGTACATTTAAATAACATGTTATAGTACATTTAAATATAGTACATTTAAATAACATGTTTTAGTACATTTAAATAACATGTTATAGTAAATTTAAATAACATGTTATAGTACATTTGAATATAGAACATTTAAATAACATGTTATAGTACATTTAATAACATGTTATAGTACATTTAAATAACATGTTATAGTACATTTTAATAACATCTTATAGTACATTTAAATGACATGTTATATATAACATGTTATAGTATATTTAAATAACATGTTATAGTACATTTAAATAAAATGTTATAATAATCTAAATATAGTACATTTAAATAACATGTTATACTACGTTTAAATAACATGTTATAGTACATGTAAATAACATGTTATAATAATCTAAATATAGTACATTTAAATAACATATTATAGTATATTTAAATAACATGTTATAGTACGTTTTAAATATAGTACATGTAAATAACATGTTATAATACAGTTAAATAATGAATAATAGTGTAAGTGATCTTCGTCAGCTGATCTGCAGACAAAGGCCATGATATCTGGTCGAAATGTTCAAAATAATGTAAGTTTTTGCTCTGAGTCATGGGTGGTATCTAAATAGATGATTAATCCAGGGCAATATACAGGGTGGCGAAACCACGTGACTTGATCGGTTTGACGGCAAAATATGTAAACAAAGTGCTTTATTCATTTAGGGGTTTTCTTCATTATTTCTTTAATATTGATTCTTTAATATTTAACGACTTTTGTTTAAATAACGCGCACATACCCTTACAATGTGAGCTCTTTACCCCGCCGCAAAAGGCAATTTGGTTCATTCATTACTTTTTGAGATTAGCCCTCCCAAAATGTACTAGGTCATATATTTATTTCGTTTCCAAGGCTTTGGGAGGGCTAATCTCTGAAAGTGCTAGATACATAAAAAAAAACATTTGCGGCGGAGGAGAGAGCTCACTTTGGAGGGGTATGTGCACTTCAGTTGAATACAATTCGATAAATATTAAGAAAGTTATGAAGCGAAAACTTTCTAGAATCGAGCGGTTTGTTTACACTTCCGATCAAAAAGTCACGTGGTTTCGCCACTCTGTTATAATTGTAACACAATTATTGTTCCGTGTTTTCTCAACAATTACCGTGAAACATCAGACAACTAAATATTGTCAAAATAATTAACCATTAACACGCTACATATATAAAATGGACTGTTCTTTCTTTCAAATAAGACCATTCCATTTATGTGACAAAGGGGTGTTTTGGGGAAAACAACTGATCGGACATTGTAATGGACGCAAAGGCCATTATTATCGTGCTTAGCGGGTTAAGGGTTACTGTAGAAAGATGTAGATGTTGGGCGTTTTGATGTGTGAAATATGGTTAAAAACTATCCACACAGTGGTAATGGTAATAACTAAATTATCTAGAAATCGCGTATGTTTTGCAATTGTAACTCTCCATGTAACGTGTAAGTTATTGTTTTCTGGTAAAATAAATTTAATGCTGACATTTAAGGGTATGAGCGAGGGTTTGTCTTCGGACATTAACCAGTTCGTTTTGGTCATTAACCACGTCATTTTGATCATTAACCAGTTCATTTTCCGTTTTATTACCTGCAAAGTAAACATGTTACAAACGGATATAAACGTTATAATATGAAATGCGTTAAACTTCTCTTACTTACAAGTGATGGCATTTGTTCTGAAATTCTTACTCACCCAGCAAACGTCATCAGCCTACACATTTGGAACGGAACCAAGTCATACACATGTTGCATCTTTGACATTTTTTTTATTTTGTTTTTGTTTTGCATTTGTGAAGGCAAAGTTCTTCATCTGCTATTCTATTTATGCATGTATTAGATGTATCTTTTTATTAGCTTTCACATATATTTAGTTCAGTAATGCTATCGTTGTTGGTGTTCATAAATATCGTCTATCGCAGAAATCAGCAACCAATAATTGGGATGATGCATTTTGTCATCAATCAGTCGAGAGTACTCAGCTTTAAACCTATCAAACCCTCAGAAGCAATTATAAAAAATGTAAAATACAGCATTGATATTATTTATTACAGGTAATGAACGGGTTGCTGTGGACTACGGCGATTCAGAAATTATGGACATGGGATTCCCCGACGGCATGGCGATAGATACAGAGGATAAACTATGGGTGGCTTGCTTCTTTGGTGGTAAAGTTGTAAGATTCGATCCAAATACAGGTAATGTTCATCATGTGGTACAATACCTGAACGAACTTTAGTCAAAATATCAGCATTCAAAGCAATTCGAACCTAAATGAAAAACACTGAATCTTTTTTAAGTAATCCTCGTTAGACTATTTACGTTAAAAAGCTACAAGGCATTACAATAACTGGTTTTATGAAAACTCAGCCTAAAACTCGTATATAATGTATTTACTGAATTTGTTTCTGTAAACTCACTATTAGATAACTCGTTTAGGATCAGCTATTTATCATTGCCCATTACCAGAACGTGCCTAAATTACAGGAAAACAGCTGACGGCAATTGATGTTCCCGCCAGACGAACCACGTCTTGCTGTTTTGGTTTGAAAAACTTCGACGAAATGTTCGTGACGTGGTGGACGAAAAAGAAGCAGCCATGACCCCGCTTGCTGGATCTGTGTTCAAGGTCACCGGCCTCGATGTGAGGGGCTCCCCAACGCCTGTATACGAAGGCTGACTAGGCCGTTCATGGAATACAGTGTGCAATAGCAAATATTGAAGTTTTAGACACATTTATTTAATCGTTTCCATTACATATCTTTTAGAGTAATAGTATTACTTAGTTATAATATACAAATATAAAAGTCATAAAACTATTGATTACCTGATGTAAGCGTACTATTCTATTATCTATATTCTATTATCTATATTACATTCATCGATGATATTTTAAGAAACTGTTCTGATGCCGAAAACAAAATTCAGATACTATGTTTGTTTGGTGAGTTTTGTCCAATACATATGCATGTGTACGTGTCTGACTTGTTGGTCTAGCTTATGCTTTCAGTATCAGTTGAATAAAACATATTCTAGTTCGCACTGTTGACCTGGTTGTGTTTGCCTGCGTCCTGAGCTTCATCTTCTGCAATTGTTGCTTTCATCTCCAGGGTATACATATATGTTTTAAACAGTATGTTTACATTAAATACAGACAGTGTAACAGCTTTACATAACTGATTTAATAATAAACCAGGTCTGAAAATATGGCACAAAAATAAAACTTGTTTACGCACATACAAAGTTAATGTCATTTTATAAGAAGCAGAATCTATTTAACAGATTTGGTTATTGAAAAAAAATAGTATGCAGTCTCGGTTTGATTAAGACTGTTCGCATGAAAGGTAGTGGTAAATGCTGACTACCATTTGAACGGTAGTGGTAAATGCTGACTACCGTTCACGCCCCTCTAGCCCCGAGTTGAACATAACTCAATATTTAAGATGTCAATAGTGCAAAACAATTGAGCCAACTTGAAGATGGTATGCATATGACGATGAACATGGAAATTCAATATGTTATTTTTATACCATTCCATGACCAGCGGCGTATTGTCCCAGTTACTAATAAAATGCTTTGCCCTAAACGAGAAAATAATGACGAAATAAAAATAAAAAGAATTTAGTTTGCAGCAGAGGTTATGAAGCATGAGTATCACAAGTAACAATCAAAAGGCTACATTAAAAAGCAGACTACCTATCCTAATGGTGATTAACAATACTCAGGTCCTTTAAAGGCTGGAGTAGTGTAACCATCTATTCAAAATTAAAGTAAGAAAACAAAGTACTTGAGAATGTATCACATACATCTGAATATAAATATCGGGCTAAACGAGTTCCAAAGATTGGAATGACAGTTCTGATGAGGGAGAAACCCCTTATTTCGGACGCAGTTTCAGGCTAATTTAGAGCGTAATCCGGACGCAGATGTGTGGTACGCGGGACGCAGACTATATAGTATTTTGAACGCGGACGCGATTATCAGAATGGAAATTTATTTAAAACAAGTTTAAATCAGTAAATACAATCAGATCAGATGAAATATATGAATACGAATATGCATCCCAGCACGGATTGAACTCAGGCTGCTTTAAAACGAAACATCCCGTCAGTACCTACATTAGCCTACAAGTAATTTTACACAGTTTTCTCCCTTATTAAAATAACTCCAGTTGTTACGATGTTACAGTAGCGCCACCCGCCCCTCCACCCCTCCTCCAATTTTTTCTATTACTGCACGTTGAGCCATGTTTATTGAGGCGGGGGAGTCCGTGGACGAGTGGTTAGAATATCTGACTTGAAATCACTTGCCCCTCAACGCTGTGGTTTCGATCCGTCATGGACCTAGGAATCTATATGCAAGGAAGCTATCCAGCTGGCTTGCGTAACGTCGATGGTTCTATCCAGGTACCTGGGCGTGCACGACCAATGGAAGCTGGAAAGTTGCCATATGACCTTAACTGTTAGTGCGACTATAAAATCCAATTCAATTCAAATATTGAGGTGTCTTGTTGTCTCTCATTTTGGTAAGCAAATAAAAAAAAGCGAAGCTTTGGACTATGTGTCTCAGAAGCACAGTTAGCAGAGCTCACAGAGCTCAAAGACTCAAAAAGCTCTTCCTGGTTGAGTATGGCATTCCTTGTGGATTTCTTCTCATGGTGTTGGAGACTAGTATGCAGTAACTATTGTATTAAAACGCCTTTCTAAAGACTCTGAGTATCCAAATGGATAATTTCTGATGGCAGACAAGTAGAATGGGATAACTTGAAGTCGTTTTTGAATAACGAGCCGAAGGCGCACATATTCTTCTGTAAGTAAGCCGGTACTAGGAGGCGTGAGAGGTGTTGCACTTACCTTACTCTCATGAACAGACTCAATAAAACCGAGTCTGCTACTTTTATATCTTGTTTGCTGCTTCCAAGGGATCCACTTTTCAATATTTATTGACATTGACACTAGCGTATGTTTAGTGTTGTGTGGCGGTCGTAAAAAGTCGCTCCGACAATAAATCAGTAGTGTTATTACTTTCTGGTCCTTAATTTGGGATCATCAAGCCCAATCTGTGTGGATTTTAAGTAGAATATCGCTTAAGTCGGTGCCAGGAGACGTGAGAGGTGTTGCACTCTACATTACCTCTCATGAACAGACTCAATGGAACCGAGCCTGCTACTTTTATCTCTTGTTTGTGTTTCTTGCTTCCAAGGGATCCCCAGTATTTACTCTGCAATTTGAACCCGTTGTATACATAACATAGTCGATTATCGTTATTAGGTTTTATTACCTAAATAACCGTTTTCTTGGTTTCATTTTATTACCCATAAAAGTGGTGTAGGTGTTTTCAATCAAAATTCAAAAATCAACATTGTATTAGCATTTCGGTTCTATACGTATAGCTCTATTATAATACTATAATGGTTGTAAAATAAGATGATTAGCTCGGTCGGGAGCGCATATAACATTGTGTAGTTAGTACGGGTTCGAGACGGGGAAGACGTTGCATTTTAGGTAATAATCCCTGCAATTTTAACGTGTTTTATAATTAATTATTTTGTATAATATTAAAAAAGTGTCTAAAATTACTTCAATAAAGAAATATAAAAGATCGGACAGGGAAAGTAACATTCAAGGAGGACAGTCAATCACAAAACACAGACACAAACACGCAAACAGACAAATCAAATCAATAATGCTCAAATCATGGTGTTTGAATATAAAATCATACTAATGCAAACCCAATGCCCGATGTCCTGGAAATAAGCCGCCTTTTTGCCAACGTCTTAAATGAAAATATGAAGGAACTAACAGACTGTGGATTCCAGTATTTCACACACATACGGTCGCACTAGGTTGCACCCGGCTGTCATATTTCTGTTCGAATCTAGAATGTGTGTCTCGAGTCCCAAAATCTGTCCAAAGATGAAGAGCTGGAGAATTGAACTTGGTCAGAAAGTGAGGCAAAATACAATCAGAAATACTTCAATAAAGGACAACTACAGGGAGCCTGACAAAATCGTGTTAACTTCAGAGATCAGACTTTTTCAAAATCCATGTAAGTGATTTACTATGTTATTAATCATTCCAGCACATATAGTTGTGCTAATGGTTGTACGACTGCCGTGAACGAAGACAATATGGGTCACCTGCACAGGCAGTGTGTAGGTTTCAACTGTTGGTCTGGCCATGAAAGCTTCACCAATGAAGATATAATTCAAGTGCTGTAATCAAAAGAATTTGAAACAAACATGAACTCAGGCATTCCCAGCGAAGAAACTTACAGTCAGATTGTGAAAGACACATACGATTTGGAAATCAGGAGATTGTTGCAGGAGACTGCGACGATAACAAGTCCAGTGATGAAGACAATTCACTTTTTCACAAACTGTATGCACAAAGACCTGACAAAGCAAATATGGATGTGACCTTGGACATATTCCATATAAGAGAGCACCATTCCGTCAATTTTTCATTTATCAATATTTTTCATTGAATGTATATATGTGTCTATCATGTATGTTCCCCTTTTATTGTTTACTCTATCAAGTATCAGCAAAATCGGGGAAAAAGGGAAATCTACAAAGGTTAAAAGAATAAAAGGAAAAAAGTTTCCTAAAGTTTAGAAATTTGACAGAATGAACTCCGTGTAAAGTGACATGACGCTTTTATAAGGCAGATGAATTGAAGTCCGAGATGTCTTTATTGTAAATGTCATTAGATCTGATAAGAACATAAATAATACTAAATTGTTTTACAACAGTTATGCTGATTCTGTAGATTGCTTCTGTATAAAATGCTTTTTTTATTTTTATTTTGGAACAAAAAAGAGATATATGGTCCTATAGAAACCACAGCGTCCGAACGCTATGACATGTAGGTACGCACTGTACTTCAAACAAGGACTTTATAATACAACGAAAGAGACAAAAAACAACAGAAAGGGTGGTGAAGAAAGGGTTACCGACTTGGAATGGTCGGTAGGCAATAAGGCCTACTGGTTAGCTTGAATCGATTTTATATGCGCACAATCCTCGCTTTCATCCTGTTTTCAGTGCCCAAATAGACAAGACGGTGTAAACAAAACTACATCCCATCAAAAGGAATTCTCTAACAATAAAGTCCACATCCAGAGACACTAACTAAAGAAACACATACAAAATAATAAACATCTGAGGGTGTATCCCGAATCGTACTGAAGAACCATAGTAGTTGCAGCTAAAGAGAAAACCAATCTAGGGTACGACCAGAAAACCCGATGGACGAAAGCTCATGAACCCACCTCCCTTAGTTGGGGTTTCAGTAGGTACAATCATAGAGTCCTAAGAGGTAGTCCAGTCATCGCACAAGTAAAACGTGAAGCGTAATGACTGACTGTAGAAGGTTCAGTCACTAAACATGCAACGCGCTGTGAAACCAAAGGGTTATATCCTTTTCTGACGAACTTCCTGATTAAATTTGTAAAGCGGTCAGGAAACACGTCAGACCCCTTTAACTTTCGACGTGTATAGACCACATCTCCATAAAATGAAAGTTGTGATACCACATCTCCTTAAAATGAAGGTTGTGATATGCCTAGTAGCAGAAATGTTTTAAGGTTGGTGTTGTACTTTTCCAGCAGGCCCTCGTTGCGGCGGTAGAAGTTAGAGAAAGATCTACGTAGTTTGTGATAACGTAAACCCTGCTGAAAAAGTTTACTTGTAATAACTTGATTTCGATCATTGAAGTCTATAACATCATTACACGCTCTAGCAAATCGAATGATCTGGGAGATATACACCCCGTATGAGGTTACACGAGGTACATCTCCATCCAGGTGTGGATAGTTAACGATGTTAAAATTGAAATCATCTCTCTTATCATAGATTTTAGTATGAATACAATCATTTGAAATCGAGAGATAAAGATCGAGAAATGCTGCTACTGTATCCGAACCGTTGGCTTTATTCAACGTGAGCTCTGGTGGATACATTTTAGTAACCATATGACCAAAGAACGGATTGTCAATATTGATTATGTCACCAATAGCCGGTTCGTTTGGTCTCTTCCGGGTAGAGAAGCGCCAAGTATAGAAGATGATAGAAGAAGGCAGAGCACTGTTCTAATCGAACGTACATCGGCAGAGGTAGAGGATTTGAAACTAATCGAACAAGCATCATTCCGGAAGTAGAAGTAATCAAAGTACTGAAAGACTGCGATTATGAGAAAATTAAAAGCTTCTTAATAACCGAGGAAATGAAGTGGAGATATTGGCATGTGGCATGTCGAAAGTAAGGAACAAATTTCTTAAAAGTATATATTTCAACACATCTGTTGCTAACTGTCGACATGCAACATGTCAATTAACCTCAGCGTAATTTCTTGCTTTAAATTTCCTAATAACCACAGTTTTTCACTACATTTAGAACTTAGAAATTACCATTTTATAGGTATGGTGACTCGGAAATTTAATTTTATCATGAAAACAAATGACACAATATAATGAATCTGACATTTTTTCTGTTTAATTAGGTTATTAGACGTGAAATCACATTTATTGCAAGATTATTAGCCAGCCCAGTTTTATCTGATAATGTCTGTCATCAGTCTTCGACTTAACTTATAAATGTAAACAATGTGCCTTTTTTACAAGATACAAGATACAACATTTTATTTAAAGTCGGTATGGCATATAAATACAAACATTAGCTATGAATGACACAATATAATGAATCTGACATTTTTTCTGTTTAATTAGGTTATTAGACGTGAAATCACATTTATTGCAAGATTATTAGCCAGCCCAGTTTTATCTGATAATGTCTGTCATCAGTCTTCGACTTAACTTATAAATGTAAACAATGTGCCTTTTTTACAAGATACAAGATACAACATTTTATTTAAAGTCGGTATGGCATATAAATACAAACATTAGCTATGATGTGAGAAATGCAATCTCTATTTTCTACATACAAGCAAGTAAAAGTGAATTTAAGAAGAAACACATGCATGTAAGATCTTATTCGAACATGTGAGAGAGAGAGAGAGAGAGAGAGAGAGAGAGAGAGAGAGAGAGAGAGAGAGAGAGAGAGAGAGATACACACGGACAGACACACACACATACGTGAAATGATATGTAACATGTTTAATAAAAGAATATGAAATGAATTTATTTAATACTATAGACATGTCACCAATGATTTTTATCAAAGTTCTGATAGTTTTGCGCTCTGTGCGCTCTGTGCGCAAACAAGTTTTTTTAGAAGTACACCTCAGTAAGTGTGCAAGGGGTTTCCGCCAGGACTCGAACGGGATCTCCTTTCTCGACAGAAATGGGCCCAACAGCACAAAACTGATTGTACCAAATCTAGCCAACATTAATTTAAATTTGAACGTATTTAAAATATGTTTATATTTAAATTAATTGTGGTTTGTGTTTATATCTAATAAATGTTTACAAAATAACCTTCCATTCTAAATTGTAGAACTGTTGAAAAAACACTTTAAATGTAGTTGGAAGATTTTACATGGTTTATGGATTTTTAAACTTCTCGTAAACGATATCACATATTAGGTTTATTCCAATGATATAATTCTCTGTATGCAATCTGCAGTCACTAGTGACGGATGCATGTGAGTCGAGGTCTGACGAGTTTATCTCAGAGTTTCAGGGACCTGTGGTAAAAATGTCATAAAATATGATCATATTAATAATCTTAGTGTAAACAAAATATCGGTATGTTTATAAAACAGGACTAGATAACAGAAGACAATCAAGTCATGTAACTTAAACAATGCTCCACCAAATTGTTCGGAACACCACTAACTAAGTATATATTATTGTAAATATAAGGTACCCCACTCCACCCACCACACCCCTCCCACCCCACCCCCACTCCCGTATTGTATTTTGTTTCTCCATATCCCCTCTCTCCCACATCCCCACCTGGAAAATACTGAAAGGCACCCACATGGACAAAATGTTAAAAACACTCCCTTGATTTTTTATTGAAAATACTCCTCCCCACCCCTCACCTAATAGGTTCTAACACAATGCTATACCAACTGAGCTACCCCACCGAACAATGCTACATAGTTCGTCTGTATTTTTTATTATGTAACTATCAGCTACCAGTACCAGAAAGTTTCCGACCTTGTCGAGTCGTGAAAAAAAGTACATGATCTTGATATTGAGTGTTTACAAATAAAAACACACTGTTGTGATCTTCATAAATGTTAATAGTATTTACCCACCGGCCAATGCATATAGGTCTGGTATTTCTGTTGAGCCTGGGGTCTAGGGTCCTGTAAATCTACCCATCCTTCATATAACTTTTTAACAATGACCAAAAATCCATTGGAAGAAAAAACAATAACTTTCTTCGTGAGTGTAACGTTTCCCTTTTATAATAAATTTCAAATAATAGTCAACCATTTCTTGCTTTTTTTTAAGCAAATGTCACCGGGATACTGAACATTTCACACAACATTAAATATTTTATCTAAATAACAACAATACAAATTTGTCGACAACGATATCTCTGCAATTAATCTAAAAACAACAATTCTCACACTCACGTATCTTCTTTTGACGCCATATTTGCTGCTCCTCTCTGCCGTCTCTTCCTATTTCAAATCGGCAGAGACGGCAGAGCTTCCGAGAAGAGAAGAGGTCCAAAACGAACAATCAGAAGAGTATCTTCTCTTCTAAGAAGCTCTTCCGCCTTGCCAAACGAACCGGCTACAAGATACCGAGAAGTATTATTAAGGGCATCAATAATTACACCCTGGCTAGCAGGTGACAAACTCAACATAAAATCTCTTCATAGCAGTACAAAAACAAATCTGCAACAAGTGGCGCACAGTTAGTACCCGTAGGAATACCAACAACATGACTGCAAATAGTTTTACCTTATCTTATAAAGATGTTATCCAGAAAAATAGATAAGGCTTTACAAATATCAGTACAAGTCCACCAATTATACTTATCAATGGGGGCGTTAGTCAAGAAAACCCTGACATTATTACAAACTAGAAAAGATTCTCTAGCAAATGTCTTCTGAATAAGTTGAAGCATTGTTTCTTTGATCAGATTATGTGGTAGTGTAGTATTCAGTGTAGAAAAGTCGTAGGTGCTTAGAGAAGAGACATGCAAATGCCTACACCGTAGTTTGTCAAGAACTTCTCCAGAGCTTTTGATAGACCAAAACAGATTGATTCCTGAGTTCTCGAAGGCCTTGCCGCAATATTTTCTTTGTCTTTAATGTTCTTTAATCGCGGAAAGTCAGGAAGTCATATAATGTGTGGACTTGTACTGATATTGTAGAGCCTTATCTTTCCTTCTGGAAAACATCTTTATAAGATACGGTTAAACTATTTACCGCTAGGTTGTTGGTATTCCTATGGGTACTAACTGTGCGCCACTTGTTGCATATTTGTTTTTGTACTGCTATGAAAGAGATTTTATGTTGAGTTTGTCACCTGCTAGCCAGGAGGTTCACATTTTCTAAGTATCGAGTTTCGAGTAGAGAATATCGAGTTTCGAGTAGAGAAAATCGAGTTTCGAGTAGAGAAAATCGAGTTTCGAGTGGAGAAAATCGAGTTTCAAGTAGACAATATCGAGTTTCGAGTAGAGAAAATGGAGTTTCGAGTAGACAATATCGAGTTTCGAGTTTCAAAAATCTAAGTTTACAAATTACAAACAGAAAACAGTCACATATGAGCAGCAATGATGTTATTATCTTCTTAATACCCTTACATATGCCCTTGTAGCAGTAACATCAAGTTTCCAAGTCTATTTTGTACAGTATATAGAAAATGATGACTCGTGATCTTACTCCAGGATAGAAAAAAACAGATTAGTTTCAATGATCGTTTGGGATTGATAATTGACTCTTGATAATTAAAGATCGATATTTGTTCTCCGGAGAAACTACAATTCACAGAATCATTTATAATATATAATATATATATATATATACTCGGTAAAAAAAGTTTTGGACCAGGGCATATAATGGCGCATACAAAGTAAACCAGTTGACGGATTTTATTATTATCTCTTATTATCTCAATTGATAATTGACAATAGATCAACAATCAACAATAATTAACGTTTACAATGAAAGTTTGCATAAAAATAATAATCTTTTTATTGGTTACTCGAATGTGTCCGTAACTGTTACTTTTTATAGACTTTGTAACATTTTTTACAGACCCTTTGTATGTTCGCGATATTTTTTTAAAATCAAATCTTGTTTGGAATTTAATGTTTCTGGTACCAAATTAACCGAGTAGGGTAGGCCTTGGTTACTAAACAAATATACTTAAATTCTGTCCACTAGTTTTATTCTTATATGACTTTATATACCCTGGTCCAAATCTGTTTTTACCGAGTATATAAGCTAACAGCATGTGGTTAAATTTCTGCTGAACATACTGATCATATTAGTCATTTCAGTTCTGTCAGATGTTGGATACACATACATTATATATATAAGAATAGGTTCCTTTAAAATATATATTTCTGAAGTAATTTATAAAGTAGCGTTCACTATTATTAGTCCACTACCAGTGTATTACCAGGGGGACTATAAGTTAATTTACTCTCTGTCTGTCTGTCCCTCTGTCTGTATGTCCGCAAAAGCTCTCTGTCTGTCTGTCCCTCTGTCTGTATGTCCGCAAAAGTGGACAGTACTAACACCTCCACACATTTTTATGAAATGTGCCCGTGCAAGTTTTTTTTTCCATTTTAATTTGGCCGTTTGGAGTCTTTTTTGTTGTTTTATCTTCGATGACTGCATTATGTGATTATGGATTAACGGCTTCAGGTATTTTTTATGAAATGTTCCATGTCTATTAAGGTAAAAAAACAGGAGCATTGCCAAGCGGAGCATATACGCCCGTCGTTTCATTGTTGTAGACCTGATACCTTGAAGGAAAATAATTCAAAGACATATAAATCAGAGCGCTATGGACCTTTATCAGATGTAGTCATCGTGTCATGTTGAAGATGTGTACAGTTTTCACATTTTCTAAGGATCGAGTTTCGAGTAGAGAATATCGAGTTTCGAGTAGAGAAAATCGTGTTTCGAGTAGAAAATATCGAGTTTCGAGTAGAGAAAATCGAGTTTCGAGTAGGGAATATCGAGTTTCGAGTAGACAATATCGAGTTTCGAGTAGACATTATCGAGTTTCGAGTAGAGAATATCGAGTTTCGAGTAAAGAAAATCGAGTTTCGAGTAGAGAATATCGAGTTTCGAGTAGAGAAAATCTAAGTTTGAAAATATAGAGGCAGCAGAGATGTATCCAAGTGTTTTCATCTTTATCTATAATCACATGTCTTATTAATAAATACCCTTTCATATGCCCTTGTAACAGTAACATCAAGTTTCCAAGTTTATTTTGTACAGTATATAGAAAATGACGACTCGTGCTCTTACTCCAGGACAAACAAAATATTAGTTTCAATGATCGGTTGGGATTGATAAATAAAGGTCGAGATTTGTTCTCCTGAGAAACTACGATTCACAGAATCATTTATATATAATATATATAAGCTATCAGCATGTGGCTAAATTTCTGATGAACATACTGATCAGACCGGATATTTCAGCTCTACCAGATGTTGGATACACATACATTATATATATATAATATGTACTTCAATATATATTCTTCTAAAATTAACATTTCTGAATTAATTTACAAAGCAGCGTTTACTATTAGTAGTCCACTACCAGTGTATTACCATGGGGACTATATGTTAATTTACTCACCGTCTGTCTGTCCCTCTGTCTGTATGTCCACACAAACTGGATTGTGATTGTGGACAGTACTAACACCTCCATATATTTTTATGAAAAGTGAACGTGTTAAGTTTTCGTTCCAATTAAATTTGGCCGTTTGGAGCCTTTGTTCTTGTTTTATCTCCGATAACTGCATTATGTGATTATGGATTAAAGGCTTCAGGTTAATATGAAATGTCCCATTTGCATTAAGGTAAAAGGAACACAAGAGCATCGCCAAGCGGAGCATTATAATATGCCCGTCATTCATTGTTGTAGACCTAATACCTTGAAGGAAACTAATTCATTCACCTTAAACTTATTGACAAGGTTAAGTTCCCGGTTAAACCTTAATAAACCATAATTAAAACATGAATCTGATTATGACCGTTTATACGGTGCATTCACTGGATCATGCTGAAGATGTCTGCAGTTTCACTGTTGTACATAAAGGTTATTAGCCACAACCACTTGCAAAATGACAGGTTAAGTTCCCGGTTAAACCTTTTTCAAACGGAAATAATTTTAAAAAATATAAACAGAGAGTTATGTGCCTTTATCATATGTATTCTTTGGCGCTGAAGATGTGTGCACGGTTTCATTTTTGCAGACCTTATATTTTGTAAGTTATTAGCCACAATCAGTTGTCAGGTCAAAGTTAACGACAGACTGAGTCTGACGTGCGGTGCTGATTCGGCCAGGATAAAATCAACGCATCAGGCGCCGCAAGGATACGGTCATCCTTGTCACCGCGAATGTGGATATGCTTTACTACATGCTGGAGCATGGGAACAAATATTTACTTAAAGCTACAGTCTCTATATCAATCGATTTCTTCTTTGTGAGCGTGTCTTTATTTGTAACTCCATGTTCACCAGCTCATGTCGAAATCGGGTATTTAAGCGAGCAAATATAAATTGATTGAATTGGATTTTAGGTGACCCCAGGTGCCCCTCCGGGCAATTTTCGTGCACGGGCGGGCACCTGGGTAGAACCACCGACGTTCCGCAAGCCAGCTGGATAGCTTCCTCACATAAAGAATCCTAGGACCGGAGGGATCGAACCTACAGCGGTGAAGGGGAGGTGATTTCAAGTCAGAGACGTTAAGAGCAAATATAGAGCAGGAAATCATTGACTGTATATACTTCGACCAGTGCACATCGTACCAGGTACACAGGCAACAGTAATTTTCACAGAAAAAAAAGTTAACCTCTTTCGGGGCTCGAACACACGACCTTCTGATTTCATGTCCGGCGCTCTATCCACTGAACTATAACTCTACGCGAGAAAATAGTATACTAACTACCATTTATTATGAGGCAAAATAACTTAACATATTTGAACGAAACTCAAGATCGATCAATAAATACGTTGTCGTAAATTAACAATACCTGGTGTAATACTGTATGTTATCAACTTCGCCTCAAAACAACCAGATCTCGACTTGTTATTTAGCGCTTGATGAGTTTGTGCGTGCCCGCTTGATATTACGTAATGCATATTTAGTGTTAAAAATGCTACAACATACCAATAAATAGCCGTGGTCTAGTTGTTCAGTGTACAGCCTTCAAAATTTCCAAGTGCAAGGCTGTTGTTCAAATCCCGTTCCGGGCAACTATTTCTTTTATCACATATTCTGAAGCCGTATATTTATCGATGTTACATGCTAAAGGAGGCTTTACCTGTACGCAGGCTAAATAAAAATGTGAAATTTTACGCATCGATATCTGCTTATATACCGACTTTTGGGTTGTTCGTCGATTTGAAACTACTTCACACGTCACTCATTCATATTAATGAGTTATTACCAATTAAAATAGATACTGTGTAGCTTTAAGCATGGGAATGCTCTACTAGAGCGTGGGAACATTTTATACTAGAGCGTTCAAACGCTTTACTAAGAGAACGGACGTGGAGCTTTTGAACGTTTTACTACAACGTGAATACGGTTTACTAAAGCACTGTTACGCTCTGTTAAAGCATGGGAACGCTTTACAGCATAGGAATACTCGAATTTCTCAACTCGAAACTCGAAGTTTGGCATATCTAAATCTTTGTAACAGTACACTTTGCCATGCTCTAAATGGAGATAACCGTGCCCTAAGTGGATTTGGTTTTACTAGCTACGCTGAGACATACCGAGGCATTGCATTTTATGAAGAAAAAAAAGGGTAAAAACACCGAGGCATTGCATCTGTAAAATTGAGAGAATGTACTTACTATATACACCGGTAGCTGTATCAGTGTTGGGAACGAAACAAAAATAGATACAAAATTAAAAAAAAATGAACATGTTCTTTGTTGAAAACAAACATTTAAAGTTTTCCTGAAATTTCCAGTATTGTAGTTCTCTGTACTCTGGGATAATGTTACGCTCCCTAGTCAGCGGACGTATTTACCACTTCGTTCCAGAATATTACATAGTAATTTATAACCAGTGCAAAGGAGAGTAGGATAATGTTCATTTTTTTTTAAATTTTATATAGATCCTGATCTATTTTTGTTTAGTTCCCGACACTGATATAGCTACCTGTGACTATGTACTTTACATATAAACAACCTCAATGTCATAAATAATATATTATCGATAAACATATATCTTAAAACTGAAAGGCTTGTCTTGGATATATGCCCTAAAACGCAAGAAATTGCATGTAGAAATAATAATAAAAAATGATCCGGAGTTTTGTGGATGGGTGGGCAGGGGTGCGTGCCACCAGACCACCACAGTAAGGGATTGACCCCAGTTAAATTTCAGGGCTGACTACGGGCCTGTCACACGTATTTTACACATGTGCAATGCAAACATTCTAAATGCTAAATGCCCCCCACCCCACCCTCAACCCACACACACACCCACACGCCTCTCCTCGCCCCTAAATTCATGAGTGCACACGTAAACGGTTAACTGATAGAAAACAAGGTGGAAAAGTAGCATGATTAAACACTGCAGATCTATTGATTGTTTTAATCAAGCATTTAACAATTTCCTTGATACTCAACTTGTAATAATACATTAATCATTGAACTTCAAAGGAATCAACGAACATTTGAAACTAAACAACACAAACTGTAAGTATCTGTGTACGTTCAATGTCAATTACACGTTATATATATACGTCTCTTATATACGTCATTATTTACGTCACGTCAATTCATACGTGTCAAACGCCGAAAAAAATAAATATTTAGTGAATTTACTTCTGTATAGAGAAACAGTTGATTAATTGAATGCTGTTTAACGGCTCATCAACACAGTATAGGTTATTTAGAGCCGCCACAGAGAGAGGGGAAGGATACATAGGAATCCGGGAACCTGCCATACTCTTATTATCGAATAGATTCCTATGGTTCTTTAACGTGCTCGGAGGATAGACCGATACACGGGACCGCCCGGTTAACGTCCCCATCCGACGGACGAGGTTAAGGGAAAGTGTCTTGCCCAAGAGCACACCAACGGAACTCAGTGGCACCACGGAGGATTGAACCCGGGGCCTCCGGTTACAAATCCGAGAAACGGTTGAATTGAATAACAAATATAACTTAAAATAGATCATTAATACTATGAAAACATGCGATAAAAAAGTTATAATTTTGTTCTGCTCGCGGTAAAGACGTTAACATAACATTAGAGTTTGATGTGCGATAATTCATCATTGTGCTAATATATCCGACATCCTCAAAGTGGGCGATCGCATTAAATTTTGGAACTCGGTATTGTCTACTGAAAGCTACCAAAAGCTTGCTTTTCTCCACTCGAAACTCGATATTGTCTACTCGAAACTCGATATTTTTTACTCGAAACTCAAATTTGTCTACTCGAAACTCGATATTCTCTACTCGAAACTCGATTTTGTCTACTCGAAACTCGATATTCTCTACTCGAAACTCGAATTTGTCTACTCGAAACTCGATATTCTCGAAACTCGATATTCTCTACTCGAAACTCGATTTTGTCTACTCGAAACTCGATATTCTCTACTCGAAACTCGATTTTGTCTACTCGAAACTCGATATTCTCTACTCGAAACTCGATTTTGTCTACTTGAAACTCGATATAATCTACTCGAAACACGACACTCGAAGAAAAGAATCCCCCGCTAGCCAGGGTGAAATTATTGACGCATTTAATAATACATACTCAATATTGATAATCCTTTCTTTGCTCATATGGTTACTAACATTTATCTACCAGAGCTCACGTTGAATAAAGTCAACAGTTCGGATACAGTAGAGGCATTTCTCGATCTTCATCTCTCTATTTCAAATGATTGTATTCATACTAAAATCTATGATAAGAGAGATGATTTCAATTTTAACATCGTTAACTATCCACACTATCCACACCTGGATGGAGATGTACCTCGTGCTAACTCATACGGGGTGTATATCTCCCAGCTCATTCGATGTGCTAGAGCGTGTAATGATGTTATAGACTTCAATGATCGAAATCAAGTTATTACAAGTAAACTACTTCAGCAGGGTTTTCGTTAACACAAACTACGTAGATCTTTCTCTAAATTCTACCGCCGCAACGATGGCCTGCTGGAAAAGTATAACACTAACCTTAAAACACTTCTGCGACTAGGCATATCACAACCCTCATTTTATGGAGATGTGGTCTATAAACTTCGAAAGTTAAAGGGGTCTGACGGGTTTCCTGACCGCTTTACAAATCTAATCAGGAAGTTCGTCAGAAAAGGATATAACCCTTTGGTTTTACAGCGCACTGCATGTTTAGTGATTGACCCCTATACAGTCAGTCATTACGCTTCACTTTTCACTTGTGCGATGACTGGACTACCTCTAGGGACTCAACGATTGTACCTACTGAAACCCCAACTAAGGGAGGTGGGTGCATGAGCTTTCGTCCCTCGAGTTTTCTGGTCGTACCCTAGATTGGTTTTCTCTTAAGCTGCAACTAGTATGGTTGTTCAGTACGATTCTGGATACATCCGGAGATGTTTTGTATTTATTTTTGTATGTTTTTCTTTTGTTAGTTTCTCTGGATGTGGATTTTACTGTTAGAGAATTCCTTTTGATGGGATGTAGTTTTGTTTACACTGTCTTGTCTATTTGGGCGCTGAAGACAGGATAATAGCGAGGATTGTGCGCATATAAAATCGATTCAAGCTAACCAGTAGGCCTTATTGCCTACTGAACGTTCCAAGTCGGTAAACCTGTCTTCACCACCCTTTCCGTTGTTTGTTGTCTCTTTCGTTGTATTTTCAAGTCCTTGTTTGCAGTACAGTGCGGACCTACGATGCCATTGCGTTCGGACGCTGTGGTTTCTATAGGACCCTATTTCTCATTTTTGTCTGCTGGAACTAGAGCAAATTTAGTATGTAAATTCTGAATACCCTTCTTAAAGTGTCGTAAATTGTAAGTAGGAGGCCGTGGAAGCAGGAATGGATTTGATTCGTAAAATAAAATACATAATTCAACAATTTCATCCAAGCAGTAAGTGCATGTTTATCTGCTTTTTCTCGCTTACACCACTTTGTACAGAAATCCGTTTAAGAACCCGCAATTTCATTGCGACAGGCATTAAAATCAATATCAGATGGAATGCGATACTTAGATCCTTTGGCAATTAAATGCCGAATCCTCTTATCCTCAATTACATCAGTATTTCCAGTAAGAATGTGACCGGCAGATTCGTAACAAAAATTATATGTTACAATCTCAATCAATAGGAGTAGATGTCTCGATCTCAAGATCAGAAACGGTCCTATTATAATTGAAAATAAGAGTTTTCTGTCAAACGTGCTGACATTAGTACACATTAGCAAATATTCCTGTAAATAATTCCAGATTGGCCCTTATTATGAGCTAACAATCTCTGCAAATCATCTAATTTATCAGTAATGGGAACTATAAACATATAATTTTATATTATATACTAGTCCAACACATATTATTTTACAAAAAACAATGTTGCTAATGTCATGTCTGTCAAATTCACAGGATCACTGCTACTAAACAAATAAACTTCCTTGATAAAAGCATGCATTTCCAATTTACAAGTGTTTTGTTTGAACCCTATTCACTGATTTAGTTATACAGTGAGTGAATATTCAACAATCTTTCACAAAAATAAACATTGAACATGATCTGTCAAATAAGATGACATTAGCAACGTATGTGACATTAGCTACATTCTCTCAAACTTATTTGACATTAGCAACATTAATATTTTTTTGTGAATACTCTATAAATGGACGTTTGAAAAGCTTTTCCGTGCAAAACATTCAGTCACTGTTTCTGTAAATGAAAATAGGAAGAGTTGATTACAAATAGTACAATGTTACACGTTATTTACAGAACTTCTTTTGTCGCCAGATTCTGTCAAACTTTCCGTCAAAGATGACATTAGCTACATTTTGTCAAACTTATGAGACATTAACAACATTAATATTTCTTTGTAAACACTCTAAAGACGAACTTTGGAAAGATTTTCTATCAAAAATCTATACAGTCTGGGTAACTGTAAATGAAAATGGGTATATTTTATTGCAAATATTACAATAAAGTCATTTATAAGACTTTTGTTGCTAATGTCATCATATTCCGTCAAACTTTCTGTCAAAAATGACATTAGCTACATTCCTCAAACTTATGTGACATTAGCAACAATAATATTTCTTTGTACACACTCCAAAGATGCGCTTTGAAAAGCTTTTCTATCCAAAACCTGTACAGTACTGTAAATCAAAGTATGAAGAATTTATTGCAAAAATTACCATTATATCAGTTATTAAAAGAACTTTTGGTGTTTCCTCTTAGACATTTTGCATGAAAAGCTTTTTTTTTTTATGTTTTGAGCTCTACTGGCCAAAGGCCAGGCGAGCTTATGCGATCAATTTTCGTCCGTCTGTCCGTCAGTTTGCCTGTTAGAAATTTTATAAAATCGATATCTTCTCTGAAACCACTTGAAGGATTTTGATGAAACTTTATCACAATTTAACTTAGGAGACCCCCTCTTAGATTTGTGATTTTCATGGCCGCCAGTCACCCAGAATGGCTTAATTAGGTAAAATTTAGGGAAATTCAAACAACATCTCCTCCGAAACCACTTGTTCCATTCTAGTGAAATATCATACACATGTTCCTTGGGTTGGCCTCTATCAAGTTTGTGCTTTTAGTTATTGTCGAATAATCAAAATGGCCAACACGTCAACCCAAAATTTACATAGAGTTGTATAGGAAAAAGCTTAAAACGACATCTTATCTGAAACCGCTTGAAGGATTTTGATGAAACTTAATCACAATGATCTTTGGGATAGTCCTCCTCAGATTTGTATTTTTTGCGGCCGTCAGTCATCCAAAATGGCCGCCATGGCTAAAATTAATTCAAATTTAAAGAGATTTCAAACGACATCTCCTCCGAAACCACTTGATCCATTCCAGTGAAATACTATATACATTTCCTTTGGTTAGCCTCTATCACATTTGTGTTTTTTGTTATCGTCGAATAATCAAAATGGCCGCAACGACGAACAAAAGTTTAGATAGAATTATATATAGGAAAAGGCTAAAAATGATATCTTCTCTTTTCAGTTATGCCTTTGATAAAATGTCAACTGTCTGCAGTTTCATTGGCTCAATAGCAATATATATTACTCCGAACACTCCGGAACGTTTCACAATGTTGTACCACACAGAGAAAAAAAATCAATATATAATATTAATTGAAAAAAAAGTAGATATATACGTACAGTGTTTGGTTTTAAACCCATTTTCAACAAAAACTCTTTAGTGAATTTGGGAATGCTAATTTTCCTTGTTTTCATGCATGTGGATGTCGAATCACGTACATTTATTAAACCGGTTTCATTAAATTTGTGCGTGATTCAACATTATTTACAACTGGATAAAATCACGAAAATGAAATAATTCTACATCAATTTTAATCATATTTTCATGAGATTTTTAATTTACGCATAGTTTTAAGAATGCCACGCAACATCAAGGTGATTCCTGGAACACATGACATCACGTTGGTTAAAAAAGACGCGTTAGATAGATATGTTTTTGTTTACAAAGTATTTTTGTATTGTTATATCATAAAAAGGAAATAGAATCATTTTAGAATTAGTCGTGGCATAAAAGTTATATCAAATTTGTTTGGTTTTGGTATGAAATTCATGCAACTCGTGAAAATGTTTCTATTGTAGCTCATCAGAGGCTTGTTTAATGAAAGATTTCATTTAAACTTGTTTCATAAATTCTATATGAATTGGTAATTCATTTGATATCCTCTGTATATTTATTTCATGTGAATTTTTGGACACGCTGTGGGCACTATGATGACGCCTACCTAAAGCCCATTGGGACGGTGGCGTTTGATGGTTGTCTATGCTCATTTTTGTCGTGCCCTTAATGGTTTATTCTATTGTTGCTCTGGTTTCTGCCAAGTCATTGAGTACCTTCATTGTGGCTTTCTAGGCTATTGTTTTATATTATATTTACACCAGCATATTTATGTTTTACTTATATTGCCTATTGATGCTGCCTTGTTGGTTAGAGATTTGATCATGGCGGGGATTTCTTTATTTGCACTGTCCTGTTTTAATGGGATGACAGTAGGGTAAGTGTGAGGTTTGGTGCACCCTAGAACCGGTTTATACCCCCAGTGGCCTACTTTGCCACTGGCTGTTCCAAGGCGGTGTCCCTATTGTCAACCCTCATGTGTTTGTGATGTCGTTTGTATTTATTATTACTTTTGCCTTCTTGTTTGTCTGTTTGCGTGTTTGTTTCTGTGTTTTGCGGTTGTCTGTCCTCCTTGAATGCTTCTTTCCCCGTCCGATCTTTTTATATTTCTTTAGGAAGGGACTTGAACGTTCACGTTCTGATACATTTCAGCATTATTTCAGTACTTTCACTTTGAAAAGTGCAGTTCTAAAACTGCAGCTAGAATTTATGACGCCATTCTTAAACAAATATGTGTTTGCTGTTTCCCAAATCCCGACCCAGGATTTTTTGCGTGTTTGTGTCTGTGTTTTGCGGTTGTCTGTCCTCCTTGAATGCTTCTTACCCCGTCAGATCTTTTTATATTTCTTTAGGAAGGGACTTGAACGTTCACGTTCTGATACATTTCAGCATTATTTCAGTACTTTCACTTTGAAAAGTGCAGTTGCTGAAACTGCAGCTAGAATGTGTGAAGCCATTCTTAAACAAATATGTGTTTGCTGTTTCCCAAATCCCGACCCAGGATTTTTAGGTAAGTAGGCAGGTACATGTAGGTGATTTTTTGTTGTTGCCAAAGACTGTAAAAAACGTAAGAAATGAAAGAAAAGTATACTAAAGACAGTAAAAAAAAAACATGTAAAAGAATTGCTATAAAAAGTTTTGGGGATGATCCTTTTTCGTGGGTAGGTATGGAAACAGCAAACCAATTTTTTTTAACTCTACTGGCCAAATGCCAGCAGAGCTTATGGGATGACTAGTTGTCCAGCTCCGTCCGTTCGTTAACTTTTGCCTTGTAAACACTCTAGGGCCTTCAACATTATTCAAATCTTTAGGAAACTTTGCCAGTGTCTTTATATCAATGAAAGCTCAGACAAGTTCGAAAACCAGCCAGATCGGATTAATTTCACCGGAGTTATGACCCTTGTTTTGCTAAAAAATGCCATTGTAAACACTCTATCACCTTCATTTATTATTTGACCTTTACCAAACTTGCACAGATTCTAGAATCAATGAAAATCAAGTTTGAAAACCAGCCAAATCGGTTTAGTAACACCGGAGTTATGACCCTTTTTCTCTCTGAAAAATGCCATTTTCTGCCTTGTGAACACTAGCATTTTTGGGGCCTTTTTAACAGAGTACGTTTGATCGTAGGTGAAAAGCATATAATTGTTGAAAGTGCCTCATCTGCGTGAAAAAATCGTCATATAAACGATACTTTGTTTTCATCGGTTACAACGAAATACCCATTACATGAATATAAAAAGATTTACAGTGTACAAATTCAAGTCGCCTTCTCAAACTTCCTGTGGTGTTGTTGAAACACACATATCATTTATTGGTAAGAGACCTTGATTCGAATCCAGGCAGGTAATAAATTACATGTAACTTTATTGCTTGCACATTGTAAATTGTGTAGGTTGTAAAAAACACACAATAACATACTGAAATTAACTATATCTTTTTGAAAAAAATGTCAATTCCTTTTCACCATAGAACCATACATGTATGCACATGTTCATTTGTTTTGGTACTCAGCCGTTTATCGACAGAATTAAATCTGCTGACCTCAGGTTTTTGTGTTCATCATGATACACGCTGCATTATTGCATATATATATAATATATAAGAAGAGAGTGAAAAAATCGTAAATAATGGACATTGTCTCCCACATTTACTCAGACACTGTGCATGATTTACAATTTTTTTATTTTTTTTTACACACTGTATATGCAATAGTACAGGGTGTATGTTGACAAACCTGCAGTAATGGTGTATTAGCTAATATTCTAATTTTGTAGGCAACTTATCCAACATATAAGCACCCGAAACAAAAACCTGTCCAGACATCATGCTTCCATTTTCTTCGGACAACGGAATAATTTTCATAAACATATAAATACATGCTAGAGAATTTGTTACCAGTACTTTCAGGACTTTTTATTAACAGTTTATTACAGTTGTATATGGTTAACAAAAACTATTGTTAAAAATAATATCATGAATGTATAGCAAACAACTGAGTTAAGGAAAAAACTGCTTCAATATTTTGAGAGATGCAGATATTATTATAGTAATATTAATGACAACTCAAATTACATTTATAAAAAAAACACAAACAAATACGAGCCAAGTTACATAAGAGTTAGCTATCTTAATGTATACTACGGAGCAGAATTTCATATACAAGATAAACAATATCCCTATTTCTGTTTTATAAAACGAAAAGGGTATGCAAGTCTAATAGGAAATATAGCATTGATAGTCTCGGCCAGCTAGACCGTATCATGCAAATATCTTACTTACAGATATCGGTCTTGGCAGATGAGGCCAATTAAAGCGCCCACTAGCGATTAGCACAATTTATTCGCGCTTTTTTTTCACGCGCATAAAGTCGACGTTTGCGTGACGTCATGTAGTAAATAAACGTACAACGTCAATTGTTGATACATCAGTTAAACGTTTCAACGTCAATTGCTGTTTCTCATCAGTTAAAAATAAGACCTTGTTTTTAAATTAACTTAAAACTATGTTTTTTGAAAGTCTCTTTGAATCTCTAAAAATCTCGCCAAAATCGCCCAGAACGTTAGGACGATTTTAAACGTCGTATTTTCCAAAGGCCCTGATTCTGGATCCGTGTAGCATAGCGTAACGAAGACATCAGAAGCGGGCCGGGTGACCGAGGCTATAGCATTGACAGAACACAGTCAACCAAAAACACGCATACAAAACAAACGACAATTACAAAGTGAAAAGCAAAGCATACGAAACCACAAACATACAAGGGTTGACAAAAGGGCAACCGCCTTGGAACGGTCAGTGGCAAAAAAAGTCACTGCGGGTTTAAACCAGGATTTAGAGTGAAACACATCTTACTATTAACTTATTGTCATCCCAAAAACAAAGAACAGTATAAATAAAACAAAACAAGAATGCGCTATATTTCTTATTTTCGCATGACGTCACTTGTTTGATGTATTTATTATAATAAGTAATAGCTAGCGCTGTACACATGGTAATGAAATAATATATTGTAATGACTAATTCTTTCTACTACTACTACTACTACTACTACTACTATTACTACTGATACGATTACTACTAATAAAAAAATATGATTCTAGAACTGTAACAGATAATTGTTGTAAACCTAAACAATTTTGTTATTTATGTTATTGCCATGTTATGCAGGGCAATCTTCTATCTTGCTTTAACTCCCTTTACAATGCTAGACATGATTATATGGGATACATTTTCTGATTATTATTCAAATACATTTAAGGAGGTTGGCTGGGAAAGGACGTAGTGATGAGATATTTTTTGAATTCATATTTAAAGCTGCTTTGGTATAATTTAGATTCAAAATTATCAAAAAAAGGCTAGGTCACCACGCTTTTTTTCCCACTAGACGTCATTGAAGAAGGCACATATTTCTAACTTCAAAATTTCACTAAAAAGAGGAAAAATATTGTCATTGAACATTTTCACAATTGTTTTCATAACATTAGGTTAATTGAAAAACAACAATTAATTTTCGATTGCATATATGCATATCTTTCAAATCATACAAAATCAATTGTAATCCTCGTTCGTCTTTTTACTTTAAAAAGCAAACATATATGGACCGTACCCCACCCATTTTTGTTTTTACCGAAACATTAATTCAAGATAAAAAAAAAATGTTCTAATGATCAACTTTTTTTAAAACTTGTATATGTCAAGGTCCTATGACATTTGTTGTGGCTGTGTTTTCCTCCACCACAATAAACTGACCTCCATATGATCTTCAATATGAAGGATGTGAGTAGTCTGCAGTTACAGATACAGAATTCACGAAAACTATTCAGTTAATATACTCAATACATTTCAAAAAGAAACACTTGGTATGTTTTTGAATTTCTAGTGTTGAACTGAAGTCTTCGTGCAAAATATGTTTAAGCTGAAATAGATAGAGCAAATCGTATGCAACTGTTTGTCGCCACATGTTAACCTTTGTGACAAAGAGACTTGTGTACTAACATAAAACACAATCTTGATTTGAACAAAAAAAAGCGGACTAAAAATAACCGAAGAACAAAGATGTTGCGTTTTTAAATGTACGGAGTATAGAACGTGCATCATACATCTTAGTTCTTTAATCTTCTTTAATGGAAACTGCGTAAAGCACTACGCGGAGAAATTCGAATATGTCTCGAATTGTTCCATGAAAGCACACACTGCTTCGTGGCAGAACTGGAACTGTTCCTACAAAGGAAAATATAATACAACATTTGTTTAAAGACATTCTTGACATGGTGTTTAATTAAATTTGAGATACAATTTGAAATACTTGATTAGTAATGTTCATAGCTATGGTATTATATCCTTTTTACTTTCATTCGTGTTGCTTTATCTCTAAATTCATCTTTGTTAAACTAAACTTATTTATGATATTACATGTCAATGTGATAATATTAATCGTATACTGGTTGTGTTATTATGCTACAAAATACATGTAGTAAGTAAATATACTACATAATAATAAAGAAATACAATTTTAACAAAACAAACTATTTTTTTTATTGAAGACAAATTCGAATCTATGTTCTGGTTAACCAGCTGAGCAATGCCAAGTTTAACATATGCCATGAATAAAGGGACTGATTTGGTTCCCAAATAAAGAATTCGGGGATTAAGACACACACACATCGTTACTATGTACATCAATTCCAATGACGTAGGTATGATTATTTAAAACTACTGATCATGATTATTAAAGAGCAGATTTTAAATTTAAAATGTCAACATAATTAGCTCTTAACGTTTAAAACCATCATCTATCATTTCTATACAACGCATCTTCAGTTTTTCATTATTACTTACCCAAATACGCACATGCATCTACACTTTGGTTATGCGACATGACTAACCAATGGAAGGCGGTGAAAGATGTATTACCTTTGATGATGTGAGACAATTCCACTAGCTCGAACAAAGTATATGTTAGGGCGAAACTATGAACTTCAGTGTGATCCCACAATGGATACACGCAACCAATAAGACTAATATACAGCTACAAACAACGGTTAGATTTGCTAACAATGCATATATTCGCCAATTTACAATAACGTAAATAATACACTGTACCACAGATGTAATGATCTGTTCTCTACTGTTCCTCATCTCTTCTATCACCTGTGAGATCGCCACATCCCGTTCGATTTTCATCCTCTCAATCACAGCTGATATCACACAGAATAATCCGCTTTTATCCGCACCATTCCTATTAAGTATACACATTCGAGATAAATTAAAAAGTAATAACTTTGATAGATACACATAAGTTAGATATTGGTCTAACAGAGGCGCCACCATACTAGTGGAGAGGATAGACGATCGTGTATGTAAATTTTAAACCCGATGTCCTCCCTATAGTTAATTTGATATCGACATGGAACTATGAAAAAGCGGAGAGCGTACAAAATAAAAGCATTACCATATCGGTATCATAATACGCATATTTAGTTTGTATATACTAAGGAGAGGAGCACAAATAACATTTATATATATAATTGAGAAAATGAGAAACAAATTAAAGACCATCATAAGGGTGGCAAATACCTACATGCAGTGTACGACACAGGGTGGTTCCCTGTTCCTTGTTGCCAGGACTGTACAACTTCCATCAGCGATAGAATGCATAACGGTTTGTCAGGTAATGCAGAATCGGCTGTCCATTGTTTGCACTGTATCTGTTTGATAGTCCGTGTCTGAATACAAAGTCAGTATCAACGATAACATAATTTATATAAAAATATACACGTAGATATAAAAGTCGAACCGGAACTGTAGCATTCAAGGACCACAGTCAACCGGATTCACGCATAGAAACAAACAACAAGTACGATTAATAATCAAGGACCGCAGTCAACCGGAAACACGCATAGAAACAAACAACAAGTACGATTAATAAAAGGCAATATATGGCATCACAAACGTAAAATGGTTGACAATTAGGCTACCGCCTTGGAACGGTCAGTGGCAAAAAATGCCTGGTTTAAACCTGGTTCTAAGGTGCACAAAACCTCACTCTCACTCTATTTTCATCCAAATGAAACGGGACAGTGTAAATAAAGACATCCACGCCAGACCATAGTCTCTAATATAAAAAGGCAGCATCAATAGGCAAGGTTATTTAAGATTTTTTAAAGTTTAATCTTTATTTTAACGAGAACAAAACAAAATGGAGGCACGTGTAATTCACTCGATTTTATAAATTCACAAATAGTCAAATAGCTGGCAGCAGTTTCTAACGGTTAAGATAACATGTGTTAAATTTAACAGGTGCTTAGTTATCGATGTCAAGAATAGGACATGATGATATCTTTATTTCTTATACAACAATGGCATCGTATATATCTACCTTTTCCTTTCGTTCAACTTTCATCGCAATAGTTCTATACGCATCGAACTTCTCACATGCAAGATGGTTTACGCTTATGTCGCCAAACTTCAGACCAGTTCCCTCTTCTGGCCAGTACATTTCACCTTCCTGAAAACACAAATATTTTATTATAAACTTCCCAGTGAAATAGTGGATTGCATGGTTAGAATAAACCTTATATTCTCATTGTTTATATTTTCACAGCGAGAATATATTCTCAAAGGCGGAAAAAATACTTTTGTCTACATTTGCTTATAACAGTCATAATTCGTGTCGAAGATTAGAACTATATTCTATGCGCACTAACTGTATATATGTAAATCATCTCACGCGCTGGTGTTACTATATTTATCTTCGAATACGTTAAAGGGGAACTGTCGGAACGAAACGTATTTTCGGTTTGAAACAGTTTAGTAGTGTGCGTGATAAAAAGTATATAATAAATAGAATATTTGTTGGTCTGTCGTGAATATGGGATTTATTTTCATCTCAAAGTGAGAAAACATATTTTATTCACTCTAATACATTGTCATTCCAATATAAGTTTTCTCACTTCTCGATGAAAATAAATCCTATATTCACTCCAAACCAACAAATATTATCTGTTTATTTCAAGGATGCAAACATGTTATGGCAGTATGCATCGATTTAACCTTGGTATTTTCAATTGTGTTTATAACAAAAGGGTCCAAATAGGACCGATCCATATTAATTTCCGAACTCGGCCAAAATAAAAAAAATATATATATCGTTTTGAAATGGCTGTTGAGTACTCCTGACAGTCACAAGCAACTTTACGCGTACTTGAAAAGTCGTTATAAAAGTGAAACAGGAAAGCAGCATTCACAGAACACAGTCAACCAAAAAAACAACAACACAACAATAACAATGACAATTTGAAACAAACTAAATGAAATCTCAAAGTAAAAGGGTTAACGATAGGGGAACCGCATTGAAGCGGTCATTGGCAAAAAAGGATGAACCAAGCCTCACTCTTACCCCATTCAATAAAAAGGAACTGTGTTAAAAAAAGAAATCTCCACCAGGCTATAAATCCTCTTACAAACTAGTATAATACATAAGTAAAAGACAAATATGAGCATGCATATATAAATATAAAAACAAAAGCATAGAAAGTCCCAAAGCAATTACTCAGTGACTTGGCAGACGCCAGAGTAACACGCGAATAAGCCGATCAAAACAGAACATTTGATGTTTTAAGACGCAAATAAACCGTTAACAATAGTTTGATCAAAGCAGAACATTTGACCTTTTTGTTTTGTTCCTTTTTAAACCCGACTAATAATGTTTGAACATTTAAGCGCGATATTTAGATGCGAGCCATATTTAAAATAAGTAAAATCATTATTTAATAACTCAATTATTTATTACCTCCATAACGTATCTACTGTAAAATTAAATACTGTACCTTAAGTTCGGAAATATCATCCATCATGACAATGGTTTGCACTTCATGGTCACATATCAGTCTCCAAAAGTCGTCTTTGGTTGATACTAGTGGCGTTTGTGTGATGATAAATGCTCGTTTCTCTTTATAACTCTGGCGGTATAGACAATTAGAAATAAAACAGTACAAAAGGAGAAATAAATAACACGTGACAAGATATAATCAACCGATTTGCACACACAGGCTAATTACAAATAATAAAATGCAAATGCATGACTTTTTATTATATTTTAAATATCCTAAAACTCTCCTTCACACACAAACGCACACGAACACGCATAAACACTTCATCGCATATTGAAAATGTAACGCAAATAATGAAGATATCATACTTTGAAATAGTTAACCATAACACATGAGTTAACATTGGTCCTGTAACAGGGTGATAAAAAATAAATCTTAAGAAGCTTGCATCACTGAAGAGTCATATTCTTTTCTAACGAATGTCCCTATAAATGTTGTGAAATGGTCAGGAAACCTGTCAAACTCCTTTAACTTCCGAAGTTTAGACATCACATTTAATTTTCCATAAGATAAAGGCTGTGATATTCTAGTTGCGGAAATGTTTTTAGGTTGGTGTTGTACTTCTGAAGTTGGATTTCATTGCGGCGATACAACTTGCAAACAAGATCTACATAGTTTGATAACGAGCACCTTGCTAAGGAAAGTTTACTTCTGATAACTTGTATTACGAATACAGCAATGCTGTCATTGTTTAATCTTACTGGTAGGAACACTGCATTTATATAATCCTCTTCGGTACCGGTGGGCTTTAAATGTGGCATGAATTCGTCAACTGAAAAATCGAATAATCCCTGTTAGTGATTTGCATATGTTTATAAAACAGGCTGATACAAAAGTTTATATCAATATAAATAACAAATACCTCTTGAAAAATATTCTTACAGTTAAAATATGTTGATCATTGAAAATAATTGGACATTTAGCTAAGGGACGTTAATGTTTATCTAAACTTGTGTAAATGAAGCCCACCTGAA
Source organism: Cyrtodaria siliqua (assembly GCA_037043455.1). Taxonomy (NCBI): domain Eukaryota; kingdom Metazoa; phylum Mollusca; class Bivalvia; order Adapedonta; family Hiatellidae; genus Cyrtodaria; species Cyrtodaria siliqua. The sequence continues at coordinate 26,187 of JAWPHD010002116.1, read as the reverse complement.
GGATTCACGTTACCATTGTTTCCACTATGTTTCTCGTATATTGTTAATGGCATCTACTGAGCTTCTCGTATATTGTTAATGACATCCACTGAGCTTCTCGTATATTGTTAATGGCATCTACTGAGCTTCGTATATTGTTAATGCATCCAACTGTGTATTTCTTATCATTCTTAAAATGTAATAATGTACAAAAAACTATTTATATCTACCTGGAATAATATTTGTATATCTGTTTTTGTTTCTGTTTCTAACAATTTTTGCGGAAGCGTACTCATGCTCCGCAGCAACTGGTGACATTTTCTTCAGCAGCTGAAGATAAAAATACATGTACAATGCGTTATACTGTCTTAGTCCCCCACTTTCATTATAAAGCATTGTTTGTTGACACCGATTAATTTATACTCAGTTGGTTTAGATATGGAACTCTGACAAAACAACTTCAAGCAATAACTAAATGGCAGCGTCACATAGCAATGGGAATCAATCTAGAAAATATGCCATGTAGAACATATATTAATCTATGTGGAATATTTGAATTAGAAGTGACAAACTATTACCTGAGGTACACGTACTACAAACAAGAATGAGTCACACACATAAGCCGGCAGTACGTACCTCAAACTGAACATTTAATTTTCTTTTTCTTTTCACAGGATCAATTTCCAGAAGCTCCTTGTAAGCCTCTGGAAACCGTGACGATGGTATGGCGGATACTGCTAGCATCAACATCTCGACTAACGCTTGGTGAATAAAGATGTACTGGTCCTTGAAGTAAAAAATAAAATACCGATTTCTAAATAAAACAAAAAAAGAGCATCTATTACTTTGGCTATGATGCGTAAAATACAAAATATCGATAAGTTACGTTGCTGTATTATTGATTTAAATATTCATGCATGAAAATGAAAAGTCAAGATTGACGATGAATCTTCAGTGAAAACAATGTTTTTTCAGCAATAAGCCCCGATAAATTTCGTAAAAATTCGAAACTTTCCGATAATATGCCAGACTACTTTACAAAGCCCACAAAATCGCAGGTCAAGGATAGCTCTTTATAACATTTCAATTTACTCTTTCATTATACGTTAACCGTATATATTCGGGAATCTGAGATGATGACTCATTAAATCCTGATCTTTTCATAACGTTTGATGTTTCACTTCACCTTTCCTTGTCCTAGCACTAAGATTTATGTTTCATGTTGCTTTGCCCTCTGCAAAGTCACTCAGTATATTCTTGATGGCTTTTTAGGTTTTAGTTGTACACACATATATTTATATAACAAGGTCATCTCTGTGTTATACGTGTATCGCTTCTTAATGCTACCAAGTTGTTAGGGAATATGCTGGTGGCGATTCCATATCTATAATGTCCCATTGTTTGGGGATTTTCAATGAGATATGAATGTGTTTTGATGCACTCTAGAAAAAAGAATAAAAATATCGGACAGGGAAAGCAGCATTCAAAGACAACAGTCAACCACAAAACACAAAATCAAACACGCAAACAGACAAACGAAAAGACAAAAGTAATAAAAAATGCAAACGACATCACAAACACAGAAGGGTTGACAATAGGGCTACCGCCTTGGAACGGTCAGTGGCAAAGTAGGCCACTGGGGGGTTTAAACCGGTTCTAGGGTGCACCAAACCTCACACTTACCCTACTGTCATCCCATTAAACTCGGTTTAACTCCCAAACGGCATTTCTTGCTAATGATCGTTCTAATGCGTTATCACTATTGTCACCCTTTATAGTTCGGTAATATTTCACTCTTTTCCCTTCAAGCCAATACTCAATTATATTCTTTATATTTTTGTTTACATGTGTTTGTGTATGGCTGCGTTCTGTGAATTTTATACTTCCGGCTGATTTTTTCGTCTGCAATATTATACACCATGAAGTTGTTTTAAAGTCATATTTGTTTCTAGAAGGCATATGAAAAACCTTGACAAATGGACTGAGATGGTCTCCAGATGTGTAACTTTACACGATTTCGTCGCATTTTTAGAAGGCATTAACAGATAAAACTCTTGCACATAATTACATACAGATAACAGACACATTTTACAGAGTTTGCACATATATATATTGGCCATTTAGATTACAATACACTGTATTGATAACAATTTTGGTTAGTTCGTATTAATAGTTAATGTACTTAATTCAGAACGAGACAATTTACCTTCATACCTTTTATCTCCACAGTTGAGATTCATTTGCAGCACAACGTTATAGCGTCGACGTTAAAGAATCTAAATTCAATATTTCATAACAATTTATATTTTGCAAAATTAAATATATTTACCAAAGTTTGGACCATGTTCACTCTCTGTCGACGTAGTGTCTGCACACATCCAGCCACGTCTATATAACCAAGAGCATGCGCTTGTTCAGTCAGGTAGTCAATGGCTATAAACGTTCCCGTACGCCCGATTCCCGCACTGTAAATTAAACGTTTAATATCATCTTAACGTTTGAGCAGTTTTATCTTTAATATGTGATCTTTGACATTTTATTTAGAAAAGAAAAATACGATGTTATGCGGCTGCAATGCAATTATTGAGTGGTACATATTTTATCACATTTAACAACACATTTATTGTAAACATGCGTTTTGGGGTGAGAAAGAAGTATAATTTATTTTAGAAATTAGCCAGTTTGGATTTGTATATTTGCAACAAAGCTATGATCAGTTGACTTGTCACAGTAACGAACAAGACAGACTAGGACCCATTTTAAACGTTTGTCAGTCATTAAGATACCTGCAGTGTACAACGATTGGTCCTTTTCCTTTTGATGCGGTGTACTTGACCTTATTACGGAAACTAACGATAGATGATGCGTATTTTGGGACACTTTTATCTGGCCATGCTGTGAAATGAAACTGTTGAACAACTCTCTCATCAGCGCCCTCCTGGAAAAGTGACACAGAATATTAGGTAGAAAATGATTCATTCAATACATTATTAAATATATTTATTGTCATCATTTTCCAGCATCGATGGATATTTAAAATAGCAATATTTGCACAATAAGTAAACAATTCATAGTAAATATATAGGTATATGCAAATATAATATGCTTTCAACTATTGGAGTAAGTAATACTATTGATTTGCAGTTATGCAAGTAATTTAGAAAAGAAAGTTTTAAAATAAATCAAGATAAAAATGAGTCTCTTTAAAATCTCTGAAAATGGTGCATAGTTGTTACCAGACACACAGCAAGTGTTCTAATGATGAAGTCCGAGTATTTCTCTGTCTCTCGTAAAGTGACTGTTATCTTCCCATATGCAGTGCTACCCTCTGTAGGCCAGTACTGGTCACATTTATCCTTAAAATGAAAATAAAGCAGTAGAAACATATGTATTAATTTTAACCCGCGTTTGTCTAACTGCCAAGTATTAACCATGGTGTCCAAACATTAAGCAATTTGGATAATGCTCCATAACATACTATCGTCAAATGCATATGGCAAACACCTAGTTATTACAAAATGAAACGAATGGTTCAACAATATCTGCATTTTATACAATATCTTAACAATGTTTCAGTATTGAGCTAAACAGGACACACGATAACGTACCGTTGGAAATAATATTGGGCAGACGATAACCGCACGGGGAATAGCTTAACTGTTACTGTACATATCTGACTTTCTTCATTTAAATACATGATTATTTGTTTCTGCTTGTTTCCACTGTCTTATTTCAAACTCATGCCCAAATATACTAACCTTTCCTGCTTCCCTTAGATTAGTCAACATGACTATTTTTCCACTGTCTAGTTGCCAAATCATTCTCCAGATGTCGATGATGTTCTCTTTAGTTGCCCCTGCAGCAAAATTGTTATGTAATCATAAAAATTACATTTAACTATCATTCCTGGTATGCCAATTGCAATTTATTAAAGACTTAGCAAAATGGAGAATTTTTCAATGAAAAGTAATACTTAAAATATGTAAGGTATACACACCTTGCGAAGCGACATAGGCCTGTGGCTGACCAAATCCCTGTAAAATAAAACACAAACGTTTTGAAAGCATCCGCAAAAAGTAGAATACCCTTGTTCAAGGCTAATAGCGGCATATGTTTGCTTTCGACATATTAATTACATACAGTTGTCAACAGCAACGAGAGCAATATGGTTGACTGTAATATTAGTAATACGGCAACTTTCCTTATTCATTATTCGGTATAGGTCTAATATTTGTAATATTTTTTCTCCATATATTCGTATATACTAATGGAAAAAAGAACACAACTCCGTATTAATAATCAAATACCTTGGCGTGCATCAAATATCTTGATGTGCATTTAACTTAAAACTCTAATTTTAATTCAGTACACTCTATTAAGGTCTCAAATTAATATTCCATTATTCTTGCGCGAATCTGAGTGTCAGATAATCGTTCATAAGCGAATCCAAACATTACGTCATATAACGCGGGCATCAAATACAAAAACGTGTTCGGTAAGAAATGGTCCTGTCACATATTCGGTTGTAAGGAGGATCCCTTATGTTCACGATTGTTTCACGATGGTTTCACGGCGGCTTTTGCTGGGATGCGGAAGTGCTGACGTGGGTGCTTCAGACGAAAATACACGTCCTCTTGACGTGACGTTACACCTGGACGTCCTTGTTTAGGACAGTTGTTAGTCAAACAATCTCTCTCAGACGTTGCAATAGTATTATTATAATGCATTTATGCACACCAAGTTCCGTTCAACAGCTCTCTGAAGGCGTCTTCACGTTGATCTTTACGTAAACGTGGCATCAAGGTAAATTTACCAAATTTGACAAAAAAATACTGGATTTTTGATGAATGACGACTCGCGACACAATTTATGCAGGAAATGGCAAGTGTATTTGAGTACGAATTCCACGACCCTTTCATCACGTGCTTACGTTAAAATTTTGCATTTCACGTTTTACGCAATGGTAATTTTCAATAAAAAAATATATTGGAGGTATTGGTGGCGATTTACAGTCACTGGTAAATTAACAATAGATTATTTGGAAAAGCAAAAGTACTTATATACTGACCTTAAAAAAGTTGCGTTTCTTTTTTCTTTAAGTATATAATATCACTCACATGAATATAGTTTGCGTTTATATAATCCGACTCTGATTTATCGTTGTCAGCATTGAGTATCACACGGGTGTCATCATCTGCGGAAAGTTAAACAATCACAGCTGTATTTCATTCGCAGTAGGTATAATTTACAATATCAACAAATAATCTTTTGCTTAGTTTCAATATAGATTACAATATATCAAATAGATAAACAACTGTTATATGTATAAGTATAGTAACTTCAAACACTTGAAGGTGGTCAGAAAATTGAAATATATGTACACATTTATTAGTTTCCGATCCATATTATAATTTGTCAAAGTATGTTCTATGGTATACAAAGATACATGATTATAGGAAATATTGCCCTCTAAGTAATTTACGCCCATCTCGGTGTTTAAATAAGCCAACTCGCTGAGACCAGACTCTATCTTTTTTGTAGCATGGTGTATTTAGTAACACTGTGACGTCATATTGACCGTACTCTAAATTCCAATATCTGGTAGTTGTAGTACGGTATAGTCACGCCCCTTTAATGACCCTAAATTAAACGATTTAATGCTCTGCATTCATCAAAGGAAATGTCACCGACCATACTACAATGAAAGAAAGAGTAAATTTAAGTAAAAGAAAGATGGATCAAGCAATAGTACATACATGCATACAGATTTTTATATCTGTTTTTAGGTTTGTTTTTCGGCTTTAGTGCTTCAGCATGTTTTTCGTTCATTCCTTGTGGGAAACTCTGCAAATACAAATAAATGGTGTTTTCTTTCTTGTAAAAAATTCTTTATTTTTATTAAAAATTAAAGTTTTTTATTTGTTTAAGTATAGGTATTGAACATACAATGATAAATAAAGAAAACCAAAATGCCGCAGAACCTTAACATGACTATAGTAGTATTGAGATAACACTGAAATTACCACACACAGAAAGCTTTGTAAAAGCAAAATAAGAACAAAACGTATACAATTCAACAATTTTAAGTTTTTGGCAAGAGTTGTTGTTTATTTCGCTTTTAGTAAATACATGGCTTATAGATCATTGCAGCCGCTATATATTTAACTATCCTTATAATATATTCTTGCTTTACTGTTGGGTGGAATATATTAACATTGTATGTGCCACTTTAAGTGTTTAATCATGTGTTTGTCAGATCACTCATATACTCGTATGATGCAAACTATGATATGTATTGACATTTGTATGATGTTGCCGCCATTTACTGAGTTTTGTCAAGGGACGTTGTGCTCTAGTGGATAGCATACTCGGCTTTGAATCCGTACAACACGGATTCAAGTCTTACTGGCGCCTCTGGGTTATTTCGATGTGGCCTACGGCAAGACAGCCTATAGCCTCGTCCGTCTAATGGGAACGTAAACCGGGTGGTCCCGTATATCGGAGTCGGTCATCCAAGCACGTTAAAGAACCATAGTATTTTAATCCATGGTAAGCGTTGGGCAGTGTTCCTGGCTATCTATGTATCTTTCCCCTCTCTCGGAGGCGGCTCGCGGTGATGAGGAGTTAAACAATATTTAAATTTAAAAATGTCCCGTTCCACTAAACATGTCCCTCCCCATACAACACCTGATTCAAACCGAATTCTCTGCTTGACTTGTATTAACATTTTGTTCTATGTCTTTATATTTTTCAGACAGCAAGTCATGTGGAAGAAGACTCCATGTACACCACTGACGAGAGTCAATGCTGAAGTTTATAAGTATGTCTTCCACCACAAGGTAATAGGTGAGACATATATGTTTTGGCCTTTCCGTCCGTCCATTCGTCTGTCACACGTCTTGTCTGCGCTACTTGTTAGATTTTGACGAAACTTTGTGCGAAGCATCAGCATGTGCATATCAAAGTTTGAAGGTCAATGGTGCCGTGACCTAATAATGAAAGACCTTGTCCGCAATCTCCACTTCATCAGAAGCAAATCTCACCAAACTTCATGGGTTGACTGCATTTCGTGAATGATGCCTTTTGATACTGAGGTCAGTAGGTCAAAGGTCATGGTCACCGTAACATGATAATATAAAATGTTGTGAACTGTAACCCACTTTCCCTAAAGCAAATCTCATGAAACTTAATAGATGGACTGCCTGTGGCAAGAAAATGATTATTTTATTTTGATTGGGTCAAAGGTCAAGGTCTCTGATGAGGTTAGTATGTCAATGTTAACCTGAAACGATCATGAAATACCTTGGCCACAATATAACGCCTTATTTACTGAAGCAACTATATGTATCATGGAACGACATGGTTTGACTGCATTTGGTGAGAGAATTACCCCTATTTAGTAAAAGGTCAAGATCACTGACCCGATCATGAAAACCATTGACCGCACCGTAATAAATACTGATAAAGGTGATCCTTACTCTGTTTTCCCTGAGGCAAATATATTCAAACGCCTCTCGGTATCTGGATGACATATTGAACATTGACAACCCTTTCTTTTCAACTATGGTTAATAATATTTATCCTAAAGAACTTCAGCCTAACAAAGCTAATAAATCTGATAATAACGCTTCTTTTCTTGATTTAGATCTCTCGATTGAAAATGGTGAAATAATTAGTAAAATCTACGACAAGAGAGATGATTTTAATTTCGACATTGTTGATTATCCCCACTTGGATGGGGATGTTCCCCGAGCAACTTCTTATGGGGTGTATGTGTCTCAACGTATTCGGTTTTCAAGAGCTTGTACTCGAGTTGAGGACTTTAATATTCGTAATCTTTGTATAACTAAAAAGCTACTCAGTCAGGGTTACCGTTACCATAAACTTTGTAAAACCTTTGCACATTTTATTATCGTAACCCTGATCTTCTTTCCAACTATAAAAGTAATTTAAGGACTCTTCTGCGACAAGGACTATCACAACTTGACTTCTATGGTGATATGATTTATAAACTCGTAAGATTCTTTGTCATGATCACTTTCATACTATCTTTGTTAAACTTGTTAAAAAGTGTATCAAAAGAGGTTATGACCCTATCATTTTGCAACGTACTGTATGCTTGGTGGTGGACCCTTTTACAGTTCGCCCATATGCTTTCCTCTTTAATTGTACGATGACCGGACAGGCTGTGGACCCTATGATGACGCCTACCTAAAGCCCATTGGGACGGTGGCGTTTGATGATTGTCTATGATCTTTATTGTCGTGCCCTTAAAGGTCTATTCTCTTGGCGCTCTGGCTTCTGTCAAGATATTGAGTACCTTCATTGTGGCTTTCTAGGCTATTGTTTTTTTGTATTATATTTACACGAGCGTATTTGTGTTTGACTTATATTGCCTATTGATGCTGACTTGTTGGTTAGAGATTAGATCATGGCGGGGATTTCTTTATTTACACTGTCCTGTTTTAATGGGATGAAGAAGGGAAGTGTGAGGTTAGGTGACCCTAGAACCGGTTTAAACCCCCCAGTGGCCTACTTTGCCACTGAACGTTCCAAGGCGGTAGCCCTATTGTCAACCCTTTTGTGTTTGTGATGTCGTTTGCATTTAATATTACGTTTGCCTTCTTGTTTGTCTGTTTGCGTGTTTGTTTCTGTGTTTTGTTGTTGACTGTCCTCCTGGAATGCTACTTTCCTTGTCCGATCTTTTTATATTTCTTGACTGCCTTTGGTAAGAGTATGACCCTTATTAATGTAACGTAAGTAAATCTAAGGTCGATGTCACCTTGACATGTCATGAAAAGTCATGTCCGCACTGAAAATCTACTCTTCACCTAATGCAAATTTCACAAAACTTCATTGGTAGACTGCTTGTGGAAAGTGGATGATCCTTTAATATTTATATTTCTCGCACAATATTGACTCCAGTAAAACAAGTGGTTTTGTTCACCGATACTGTCGCCTGTGAACCAAACCACTTGTTAAACACTTGTTTCTGTGCTTTGTGGTTGACTGTCCTCCTTGAATACTACTTTCCCTGTCCGATCTTTTTATATATCTTTATTCAAATTTTCCCTAAAGCAATAGTCGCAGAATATAGTTGTTCAACTGCTGAAACAAACATATATTTTTTTCCTGATTATTTTTTTCTCTGAATATAGTATTTATCGTTGTTATCTATTTTCAGGAAAATGTTTAATATGTTTTTTCCAACAAATACTTATTTTTTGTTTTGTATTGTGATGTTTAGGATTAAAAAAACTATATATGCCCCATATCATATTTACATAAAGATAACAGACCCGTACCTTTTGGATTCACGCGTACAGTGTTTCACATAATACACTATATAATGTTTGTTACTGACAATAGCATGTCTGTTACTCGTCATGTATTTACTTGGTTAAATAGACACACGTCAATCTTGCTTTCTTTAAAACTTGAGCCACCCTCTCAGTTTAAATGAACAGTTAAACGAATAAAATTCTGCCTGTTAAACTTATATCAGTTTATTGCTATTACTTCTGACCGAAAATGAACTCTGTGGTCTAGTGGTAGACATGTGGTCTAGTGGTAGAGCGTTGGACCCATGATCGAAAAGTCATGGGTTCGATCCCTGCCATTAGTGTTTTGTGTCCCTGAGTAAGACGCTTTATCAGCATTTGCTTCTTAGTACTGGTTCTACCAAGGAAGACATCGAGAGTGATTAAAATAAGTTCATAGAGCTTTCTTTACAATCGATGTAAACAATAAATAAGTTTAAACTAAAATAAACTCTGCGACGTATATTGCCGCCATCATGATTTCATTTCCCAATATACCGTTGCAAATGTGTTTGTTAAAATAAATTGGGCACTCTGACATCAACTCAAAGCATGTATAGATCAGAAATTTAGTCTGGAAAACATGGATACGTGTACGCGGTCGAGTTTCTATATGTATTTGAATGTTGCCGTCTTTGAGTTGGACGGTCCCGTTAGTTAATTTCCGGCGGAAAAAGTACTTGTCTCCGATTTTATTGAAATTGTACATATAGACAGAGGAGAGATGTATCTATGCATACACGCTTTTGCTTTTATTCTCGCTTTCAAAATGACGAAATAAATCGAATTTGATTAAAAAAGCTCATTTTCAACTATATACAGCTTAATGTGTACGGAGTGGAGGGGTGGGGGAGAAGGAGGGTGGGGTTGGAGGGATACTACGATAATGGTAGTCTGGAATGCATGGACATACTTTTTAAATATATGTATTGAAATAATCGAATTATTTCATTTCTTGTGTACACGAACGGGTCGCGTCTGTAAATGTATATGCATTTTGCCATCTTTGAGTCGGTGGGTCATGTTAGTTAATTTTCGGGGTAAAAATAGTGATTGTCTCCCTTTTCATTAACATTTTACATATGGACAGAGGTAAAAGTTATCTACGCGTACATGTATTTGTGTTTATTCTCGATTCTAAAATGAGGAAATAAATCGAATTTGATTAAAAAGCACATTCTCAGCTATACACAACTTAATGCATACGGAGGGAGGATGAGGGGGCGGGGTTGGAGGGATACTACCATAATGGTGTCCCTGAGAAAACCTGTGAACATTCTCGTCTAATAATTTATTAAATATTGAGCAATGTTTTTTGTATTTACTTTAATTTTTGGTTTTCAATTGTAAACATGTCATTGACAAATTCATAAAAAACAATTCATTCTCGCTGTTAAAACATCATTTTTTCGCTATTTTTTCTGATTCAGAAAATTAACACTGCAACGTATATTTTCACCATCCTGATTTCGTTTAATCTTGTTTGTTAAAACCTAATTTGAGCACTCTTGCATAAACCCAAAGCATGTATAAATTAGAAATGTAATCTAAAATGCATGGACGCATAATATTATTTCATTTCTTGTGTACCCGGTCGCGTCTATAAATGTATATGAATTTTGCCATCTTTGAGTCGATGGGTCATGTTAGTTAATTTTCGAAAAAAAAGCTCTTGTCTCCGATTTTATTGCAATTTTACACATGGACAGAGGAAATATTTATTATCATAACCATTTATCTACGCGTACATGTATTTGTTTTTATTCTCGTTTCTAAAATGACAAAATAAATCGATTTTGTTTAATTAAAAGCGCATTGTCGGCAATTTAAACCTTAAAACAACCGGAATTCACCCCTTTGAAAAAAAACAATAATGGGAATTTCATGAAGTGTGCAACAATTATATTCGACCAATGTGGTTTGTGAATATTTTTACTTAAACAACGATCCGTGATTGTGTTGTGTCACAGTTTATAGATTAGAGGTGTACAAATCTGACCAGTGTCAATTTCGCCGATAATGTCATTTTGTTATCGATTTGATCACGCTAATATATATTCCTACGCCATAGGGCTTGCGTTCCTACTTCTGATAAACAATACTCACTCTATATCTTATTCCCAATAAAACGGGAGAATATAATAAAAAAATCATTTACAGGCTATGGAAATTAATTATTGATTATGTGACGTAAATATGACATCGCTATGCAGTCCATATAATGACACAGTTACCCATCCTTGTAATATGTATAGCCGCCCTTGGTTTTGGTATAAAAACAAAGATCACATTCATTGTAGTTGGACATTTTGTATTTGCTCATCGAACTAACTTTACTTCATCCGAAAATTATGAAAAACCATAAATACATATCGTAATACACAGGACAACTAAAATAGACATGGACTTGTTTTGTGCTATGAAAAGGTTTATGTACGTCAAACTGTGTTCTGTAAGTTTCCGTGGCAGCATCACCAATGAAGACAATATCTGACAAAGCTTCCACTTTGATCGCCCTCTCTGGCATCTTGTCTGTATCAACGTAACCATAGTAGACATGGTCAGATTGATTAGAACGTTGATTGCTGTAATCTGGTTTCGGGGCCGTTACTGGTTTACTCTTTCGGGATTGATTGTCTGAAATGAAGACCGATACGGACAATGAAAGATGCATCTGGTACACCTTGGACATATTAGCATAATGCATATTCAATGCATATATAATGATATGGTTGGTTTCAATTTGTCAAATATAGCAAAACGTTGCTACTAACGGAATTAAATACAAATGTAAAAAAAGCAAGACTTCGTTTAGAGCAAAGCATTTTGTTAGAAATCGGGACCATACGCCGTTGACCATGGAATGGCCTGAAAATGCCAAATTAAAGGTTCCATTTTAACCGCCATATGCATGCCATCTCTCGCATGGCTCAAATTGTTGTACTGTAGACATTTTAAATATTGAGTTCAGCTCAACTCGGGGCTACCCGGGCTAGAGGGTGTGAACGTTAGAAAGCGTTTTTCACTACCGTTCATTAACAGTCAAAATCAAACCGAGACTTCAATATTTTTTGTATGTATCGTGTTCCAAATTTCTCATTTCATACTCTTTATAGTTGAATGTTGTGAATAAAAAATCACGCAAACATAATGTTTGTGTTTATTCCAAGTATTAACATTATGTAGGCAAACTATTTACATATTAGACGTGGTATGTAACATATTGTTACCATACATACCTGACACAATTTCCTGAATGTTTACATACACACCACCGGGATTAGGAGTACATATCTCAGCTGGCGTCCTTTGTGCATATCGCTTGGACACTCTATCATTGCTGATCGTAGTTCTTCTAATGAAGAAAAAAATAACTATAATAATACTAGAGTGTATTAATGTACGCTCCATATAGATTGTAAATGGTTTAAACAGATATTTAAGACATCTGATCGTTATTATAGTAGTCTGAATAAAAAGATACGCTTCTTACTATTAAACATTGAAGTTTGAGTATGGGGTCAAATTCCCTGTAGTGGTGTGTGAGTAGTGTTGCAATTGCTTGTTAAACAATTTATTGACAACCTAGTATGTTAACTGTTTTACTTTGTTACGTTTTGGAATTACATCTTTATTTCAAAATAAATATTTGCCTCAAGAAAAACTAAATCGTTTTGCAGATACGAAAATATTATGAGCATTAGATCAGTCAAAGACGTTTGAAGCTCGACCTTTCTAAATAGTAGTGCCTATATTCTGAAAATACATAGATCAGATACATGGTACACTTAAAACAAAGAAGTAACCATGAGCACAGAAAACAGAAAACGTTGATAATGGTTCAATGGGATAATGTAATGTTTTTCTCTGCAGTAGATGATGCAGTTTTCTTTAGTTACAGCAAGTATTACATTTGATGACGTAGTCGTGACGTAACTAACAAATAGGCTTCAAGAAATCAATAAAGATGAACATTTAGGTAAAAATATGTATAAAAGTCGAATAGGAAATGCAGCTTCACAGAACACAGTAAACCCAAAACCACGCAAAAAGACAAACATGAATGTCAATGTTAATAAATGAATAATGGAATATGACGTCACAAACACAAAAAAGAGTTGACAATAGGGCTACCGCCTTGAAACGGTCAGTGGCAAAAAGGGCCGCTGGGGTTTAAACCAGGTTCTAGGGTGCACAAAACCTCACACTTTCCCAACTGTCATCCCAATAAAACGGTAAAGTATAAATACAGGAATCACCGCCATGAACTATTCTCTAACCAACAAGGCAGCATTAATAGGCGATATAAGTAAAACACACAGATGCTCGTATATATATAAATACGAAAAACAATAGCCTAGAAAGCCACAAAGAAGGTACTCAATGACTTGGCAGAAGTCAAAGCAACAAGAGAATAAACCATTGAGGGCACGACAAAAAAGAAATATAAAAAGATAGGACAGGGAAAGTAGCATTCAAGGAGGACTATCAACCACAAAACACAGAAACAAGAAGGCAAAAGCAATAATAAATGCAAACGACATCACAAACACAAAAGGGTTGACAATTGGGCTACCGCCTTGGAACGGTCAGTGGCAAAGTAGGCCACTGGGGGTTTAAACCGGTTCTAGGGTGCACCAAACCTCACACTTACCCTACTGTCATCCCATCAAAACAGGACAGTGTAAATAAAGAAATCCCCGTCTAATCTCTAACCAACAAGGCAGCATCAATAGGCAATATAAGACAAGACTGCAGACAAACATTAAATGCCACCGTCATTTTGGGCTTCAGGTAGACGTGGCGAACTGTAATTGGGTACACCACAAAGCATGCAGTGCGTGGCAAAATGATAGAGTCATAACCTCTTATGATAAACCTTTTAGCAAGATTAACGAAGATAGTATGAAAGAATGAATAAATGAATGAATGGTGTTTTATGGCACGTCGACACATAAATAGGTCATATTGCGCGCAAAAACTGATGAAAGATGAAGAAATGAAGTAGTAATTAAAGATTAATGTTAATATATAAAGGTAAAATTATTTACAAATAAGGGATGATATGTTAGTAATATAAACGATAATGGGATAATGTAATCATCTACTGCAGAGAGAAACATTACATTATCCCAACGGGTATATAAATAAGTAAATGTAATATGAACATATTATAATGATTTATATAGTCTGATTTCTTTCAGGAAATTTATAACAAGACTAACATCTATAGTATCAAATAACTATTTCATAGTATTAACATTGTAGTACCTTTGATGCATAGGATCAAAGTCTATATATTCCAACAAGATGTGTTTGACCGTTAACAGTGCAAAGCAGGGTATACATTCTGGTAATTGCTCACCTTGTAATAAATATGAATGAGTATAATGTGTATGCCCTATCCTGCTCCGAGGTCGGACAACTCCATTCCCCGAGTAACGGTTTAATTGAATGGAGTTTATTGTTAATGATCATGACCATGTATCTTACGAAGTTTGTAAATCACGTCATCATTGACGTCAGGCTGTGATAGTCCTTGCTGCAGAAGATTTCTTAAATTACTTTCATAATTGGAAGGAAGATCATGGTTATGATAATAAACCTTTGATTTTACGAAGTTTATGGTAATGGTAGCCCTGATGGAGTAGCTTTTTAGTTATACAAAGATTACGAATACAACTCGAGTACAAGCTCTAGAAAAACGAACAAGTTGAGACATACAGACTACATAAGAAAAGAGTATGATAATGGACCTTTGGAAACGGCCGGCACGACACATACGAAATATTGCAGTCTCGGTTTGATTGAGACTGTTCATGAGCTCCAGGAACATCCACATCTAAATGGAGATAATCAACAATATCAAAATTAAAATCATCTCTCTTATCATAGATTTTGCCAATTATTTCACCATTTTCAATAGAGAGTGTAAATCGAGAAAAGAAGCGTTAGTATTAGAAATATTAGCTTTGTTAAGTTCAGGATAAATGTTATTAACCATAGTAGAAAGGAAAGGGTTGTCAATGTTCAATATGTCATCCAGATACCGAGAGGTGTCATTAAAGGCTTCAATAACATCTGCCTGGGTATCTGATGAAAGGCTCAACATGAAATCTCTTCCATGGCAATAACAACAAATCTGCGACACGGGGTGCACAGTTCGTACCCATAGGGATACCAACAATTTGTCTATAAACGGTAGTTCCATACCTGACGAAAATATTATCTAATAGAAAAATGAGTGATTCACAAACTTTATGGCAAGTCCACATAGTGTAATTGTCCAAACTGCTGTTAGTAATAAACGCTTTAATATTGTTACAGGCCAGGAATGTAGTATTTTCCCTAGCAAATGTTTTTTGAATAAGAGCAATAAGCTCGTCTTTGAAAAGTTGGTCATTCTCACATACATGTGGGAAAAAGTTTAGTACTCACATGTGTTTACATGTAGCTGTGTATGAAGCTTGAACGTGAACTTACCAAAATTATAGAAAAAATACAGGTTAAAAAAACACTAACGTCAATATCCGTCACAGTGACTTACTTTTAGTATGTATGTTATGTAATAATCTACTACGTGTATATGCTTATGGCAATTAAGGTTATTAATTCTTAAAACGGTGATAATAAAAGCCAATTAACACCATACATATCGGATTGAAACAGTTCTGTAGATAACCGAAGGAATGTTTAATAACTTTCTAGATTATTTTATTCATTGATGACGTTTAATAATTCCAGGAGATATAGGTTATACTTGAGCACCATTATTACCACACTTGCGCCAGTAACGTATAATAATAATTAGCTTAAACTTACCGTTTGATAAACGATACATTATTCCCAAATACACTGATATTGGAATCAATATGTTACCTTCTACGATAAATCATAACGCCTGCAGCAACACCAACAACAATAAGTATTACTGCTCCGGCTGCTGATCCACCTATAATGGCAGTAGATCCTCCTTTAGGGGCTTCATTGCTGGATTGCATTGCTGAAAATTGAACGAAACTCTAAGTATTACTTCATACGCAGCTTATCCTCATTAATGGGTTTCCAATATGGGTTTTATTGCTGAAAAGTTTACCAGTATGTACAAAGCGTGTTCACATTTAATAGGCATAAACATGATTTATTTGGCTTTCCAATACCTCACTGTTCTACAATAGGCTAGTTAGTTATAAGCTTCACGTCGTATTTGTAAGTTTTAAAAACATTACAAAGCAAGACTGAATTCAATCTTAGATTGCAATACTTATCAATATCATATCAATATTACAAACCGTTGTTGTGTGGGATACATGTACCTACATTCTTATCTTAAAATAACCATCAGCATTATTGCATTTATAATAAGAAAATGCTTTATCTCTGCTAGATTTGAGTGTATATATTGAGAAAAGTATGTTGTTTTAAATAATAATGTAATGCATTTTAATATGTCCAATATTTATAATAGCGTCAAAGGAGAACTTTTGTTGTACATTTATTATGTAATACCATCACTAAATAGAGCACTGTACGTCTCGCTATTATTATTAATATTATTATAATAATAGTTCTGAGTATTTTGAAAACTAGTTTGAAACACTATTTTATTTCCATTGTACAAAATAGCATGATTACAAACTTATAATTCTACAGCTGTTATTAAAAGGAAAGCCTAAAACTTACAGATTTTTATTTTTTACACTATTTTATTGATGATTGAATCATTGTTAGCAATTAAAAAATGTTTACCTTTATTTTCACAGGAATATAAATAACCATTGAAACGGGATAGTTCGCATGCTTGAAATTACCGATTTTTTTAAACAAGAAGAAGTATGATAATGAACCTTTGGAAAAAGCCGAGCACAACACATACGAAATATTGCAGTTCAATATATCAAAGAAGTTTTGATATTAACATGTCTGCTACAGTGTATCACTACTTTTTCGGTAATATACAGTTTTAAAAGAATCGTGACCCCCACCTAAACATCTTGTAACACTCTTCATTCTTGTTTTTCTATAATTAAATACCATTTACTACATGCATTTATATCCCGGATAGAAGATTCAAACATCGATAACAATAACGTACAAGTATATACACAAGACTGAGAGTCCGGACTTATGTCGAAGTGGTAAATGTATCGAATTGTCTGATGCATAACCTATATAAAAATATATATATATAATAAAACATTAGTGAAAACAAAACATCTGATTCATTAATTTACACCTTGTTTTTTGTGTCTCGGCAAGACATTGACGTTTACGGGGTGATAGGGAGGGGTAGTTGGGAGGGGTTATAGTTTATAATCATCGTCCTCTTCACCTTCTTCGAAGTTAGGGAAGCTTCAAATATTGAAACATTTGAATCATTACCATCGTTGTCATATATTAGGGTTTCAATAATATTTGCGACAAAAATATTATCCTATACAAGTTTTGCACCATAGGTCTACTTGTTTTTACAAAAGGTCGATGGGTATGCCGTGCTACAAATTCCAAATTTGTTGCTATACCATGAAATATACCGGCATTTATTGCATGGGTCTTCAGGTTTATGAAAAATGTACTATCATAAGCAGGAACAAAGGAAAACCGCCAGAGTTATGGTACAAATACCATTTGCTATCTGCGAGAACGTCACTTACGCCAAAACCTGTACTTTAAAACATGTTTTATTAATTTTAGATCCCGGAAAATCGGTAATATATTGTTTTTTGACGATATTAAACACGTATTGTAGTTAATGTGTGCCACATTTTACATTTCTTGTAAACATAATATGTTCAAATGGTAGCTTACCTTTGCAGTCTACGTCTCCACCCTTCCACTGATGGTCTGTACCACAAGTTCTTTCTGTATTTGTAGTGTTTAATTCATAGCCATCTTCACATATGATGTTGATTTGTTGTCCCTGTTCGTATTGGTTTCGTAAAGTAGACCCCTTTATTTCGTACCGCCCGTTGATAACATTGGGCGCATTACACAAGGTAACTGATATAATTATGTATAACAGCAAGGATTAGAGAGCCACAGAAAAACACAACATCTTACATTTATTTGTTTTTCGCTAGGATACAACATAGTGTAGTTCATATGCAGCACATATTAAATGTCTTGAACATATAACATTTCAAACTATCAGTTTATCTTTACAGTCTACGCCTCCCCATTCTGATGGTCTGTACCACAAGTATTTTCTGTATTTGTAGTGCTAAATGTATACCCATCTTTATATATGATGTTGATTTGTTGTCACTGTTCATATTGGTTTTGAAAGGTACTGTATACGTATTATTATTGGCGGTGGATTTATTTTGGCTATATTGACGGTCAAGGTCGGAAGAGCCAAAACAAATCCAGCGCAATATTATTTCTAGCATGAAGGTTAATAAGATCACAAACAACCAACAGAAATGAATTGTTACTAATTTTAATATTCATGTACATGGCTAAATTGCAAAAAAAGCCTATAACTAATTAATGCAGATACAAGAAGTGATTTGCTGTTTATCATCTAATCCTATAATCATCAATTGCAGTGAATAAATGCACTTATCCTATAATCATCAATTGCAGTGAATACATGCACTTATCCTATAATCATCAATTGCAGTGAATAAATGCACTTATCCTATAATCATCAATTGCAGTGAATAAATGCACTTATCCTATAATCGGCAATTGCTATGAACAGTAAATAAATGTACTTACTAGTAATTTTTTTTTAAACCCGTGTTTTATCATCATAATAGAAGTTTGACAGTATATAAAATCATGTATAAATGCGTTTTTATTAAGTCCACTACCAGTCGTAGAGAGTTTAGTGTCAGTATACCTTCAGACATTAACTGATCGTCAAGTAATATCGTTTATGTTTTGACCTGAAATCATCCTAAATGTGGTATACAATATGTAGGCCAAACTGGTCGATCCATGAAAGTTCGTTTTCGTGAACATTTATATAAAATGCGTCAGTCGAAACGATTTAAAAACTTTCTTTATACACACTTTAGGGATTCGGGGCATTCCATAGATGATGTCAGCATTCAGCCCGTGGAGTATATTGAATTTGATAATACTGCTACCAAAGGTTACAAGATACAAGCTAGATATATTGCTGAAATCAAATGGATAAAACATTTACAAACTCCTGATCAATTGGGGTTAAACGATAACATTTATCAAGAAGGAAACATTTCCAATAACCCAGATATAGATCCTTTTAGCATATTGTCTAAACGTAAATGACGGTCACATGGTCTCCGGAAGAAGCACAATCTTAAACGAAAATTTAAGAAAGTCTTTACTGTTGCAGACCTTTATTGTATTTATAAAAAATCGGGTAGACACGCCCTCCTTAGCAAAGTAGTCAGTCTGTCTTTTTCTTTCTTACAGAAACTTTACGAAGGTTGCATCTATTATTCAAAGTTACACGCAACATATTTTGCGTCCACATATAGATGCTCCATCTGACCATCAAAGGCATTTTTTGAAGATAACTTATGTTGATAAAGGCATCGATTTCATTAATTTAGCCGGTATTTTTGACTGACAAAATTCCAAAGTCTTTCAAGAATATTGAGACTCCTGTTATATGAAATCTACTAGAAATCTTATTTTCAATTATAATAGGATCGTTTCTGATCTTGAGATCGAGACATCTACTCCTACTGATTGAGATGTCAATATTCTTAATTTTGTTACGAACCTGCCGGTCACATTCGTACTGGAAATCTTGATGTAACTGAGGATAAGAGGATTCGGCATTTAAGTGCCAAAGGACCTAAGTATCGCCTTCCATCTGATATTGATTTTAATGCCTGTCGCAATGAAATTGCGGGTTCTTTAACGGATTTCTGCACAAAGTGTTGTAAACATGCACTTACTCCTTGGATGAAAACTATTTCAGAAATTGTTGAATTAAGTATTTTATTTTGCGAATCAAATCCATCCCTGCTTCCACGGCCTTCTACTTACAATTTACGACACCTTAAGAAGGGTATTCAGAATGTACATACTAAATTTGCTCTTGTTCCAGCAGACAAAGCTTCCAACAATATAATTATTGTCTGACGGCTACATTTTATCAATACTTTGAATGCTGAGCTAGCGAGCACTTCCGCTTATCTAACTACACCTCTGCTGGAGATGGACATTGTTTCCCAGCATGTGACCTTTATGGAGACCATAAAGGTTTCTGTAGTTAGTAAGCAGGAGAAGCTCCCTACAATGTACTGGATACCCAAACTTCACAAAATTCCTACAAAGCACGTTTTATCACTAATTCTAGTTCATGTACCACGACAATATATCAAAACTATTGACTTCCTGACTTTCCGCGATTAAAGAACATATTGTAAAATATTTCGGAAAGGCCTTCGATAACTCAGGAATCAATCTGTTTTGGTCTATCATAAACTCATGAGAAGTTCTTGACAAACTACGGTGTAAGCATTTTCATGCCTCTTCTCTAAGCACCTACGACTTTTCTACACTGTATACTACACTACCACAGAATCTTATCAAAGAAAAATTGCTTCAGCTTATTCAGAAGACATTTGCTAGAGAAAGTACAACTTTTCTACTTGTAATAATGTCAGGGATTTCTTTACTAACGCCCCCATTGATACGTATAATGTATGGACTTGTACTGATGTTTGTAGAGCCTTATCTTTTCTTCTGGATAACATCTTTATAAAATACGGTAAAACTATTTACCGCCAGGTTGTTGGTGATCCTATGGGTACTAACTGTGCGCCACTTGTTGCAGATTTGTTTTTGTACTGTTATGAAAGAGACTTTATGTTGAGTTTTTCACCTGCTAGCCAGGATGAAATTATTGATGCCTTTAATATTACTTCTCGGTATCTTGATGACATACTCAATATCGATAATCCGTTCTTTGCTCATATGGTTACTAACATTTATCCACCAGAGGTCACGTTGAATAAAGCCAACAGTTCGGATACAGTAGCAGCATTTCTCGATCTTCATCTCTCGATTTCAAATGACTGTATTCATACTAAAATCTATGATAAGAGAGATGATTTCAATTTTAACATCGTTAACTATCCACACCTGGATGGAGATGTACCTCGTGCTACCTCATACGGAGTGTATATCTCCCAGATCATTCGATTTGCTAGAGGGTGTAATGATGTTACAGACTTCAATGATCGAAATCAAGTTATTACAAATAAAAGTCTTCAGCAGGGTTTTCGTTAGCACAAACTACATAGATATTTCTCTAAATCCTACCGCCGCAACGAAGGCCTGCTGTAAAAGTACAACACCAAACTTAAAACACTTCTGCGAATAGGCATATCACAACCCTCATTTTATGGAGATGTGGTTTATAAACTTCGAAAGTTAAAGGGTCTGACGGGTTTCCTGACCGGTTTACAAATTTAATCAGAAAGTTCGTCAGAAAAGGATATAACCCTTTGGTTTTACAGCGCACTGCATGTTCAGTGATTGGCCCCTCTACAGTCAGGCATTACGCTTCACCTTTCACTTGTGCAATGACTGGACTACCTCTTGGGACTCTATGATTGTACCTACTGAAACCCCAACTAAGGGAGGTGGGTGCATGAGCTTTCGTCCCTCGGGTTTTTTGGTCGTACCCTAGATTGCTTTTCTCATTAGCTGCAACTACTATGGTTGTTCAGTACGATTCTGGATACATCCTGAGATGTTTATTATGTTGTATGTGTTTCTTTAGTTAGTTTCTCTGGATGTGGACTTTATTGTTAGAGAATTCCTTTTGATGGGATGTAGTTTTGTTTACACTGTTTTGTCTATTTGGGCGCTGAAGACAGGATAATAGCGAGGATTGTGCGCATATAAAATCGATTCAAGCTAACCAGTAGGCCTTATTGTCTACTGACCGTCCCAAGTCGGTAACCCTGTCTTCACCACCCTTTCAGTTTTGTGTCACTTTCATTGTATTATCAAGTCCTTGTTTGCAGTACTGTGCGGATCTGCGAAGCCATTGCGTTCGGAAGCTGTGGTTTCTATAGGACCCTATATCTCATTTTTAGCTCGACTATTCGAAGAATAAGAGAGCTTATGTAATCACCCCGGCGTCGGCGTCGGCGTCGGCGTTGGTGTCGGCGTCGGCGTCCCACATCAAGTTTTGCGTGTAAGCTGTGTTTGCAAGTCTATATCTCTTACATGTCTTATCCTAGCACAAAAAAATTTGTTTATGGGCTTCCTTATAGCATTATCTTAAGGGCTGCATAAGCAATTTTGGTTCTTGTAACCCATGGGCTCCCATGGAACCCAAATTATGAGAGCCCATAAAATGTGTCCCATTTCACATCAAATTTTGCGTGTAAGCTGTGTTTACAAGTCTATATCTCTTACAATTCTTACCCTAGCATAACCAAATTTGGCCATTAGCTTCCTTATAGCATTATCGTAAGGGCTGCTTAAGTAATTTTGATTCCTGTAATCCATGGGCTCCCATGGAACCCAAATTGCCGTTAAAATATGTCTGTTTCACATCAAATTTTGCGTGTAAGCTGTTTTTACAGGTCTATATCTCTTACATTTCTTGTCATAGCTGACCTAAATTTTTGAATTGGTTTCCTTATAGTATGTTGTAAAGAGTTGGATAAGTAATTTTGTCTTCTGCAAATTCTCATTTCCCATGGAACCCAAATTGTGATGGCCCATAAAATATGCAATAAAGGCAGATCTAGGTTTGCATGTAAGCATATATATATCTATAATTTTGGTTTGGGATTTATTATAGCATTATGCATCTTATTACTTCACCCATATTGGGGCATGGGCTCCCTCCTCTCCCAACCAACCCCCACCCCCACTCCCCTCCACACCTTTTTTATTATTTTTTATTATCTTTTTTCATATTTCTGTGTTGTTTTAGTCAATTCTTACATGGGATCCCCCCGCCTCTCACCTCAATTCTTACATGGGCTCCCCCCGCCTCTCACCCCCGCTCCTCACCACCCCACCCCTACTTGAAACTGAAACTTTATTTTTTTACATATTTCTGTGTCGCTTTTGTCAATTCTTTCACATATATCTGGCCCCTTCCCCGCCCCCCCCCAGCCCCCCAATGACAACCCCTCCCCTCTCACCTCCCACACTCTTGAAACTTTTCTTATTTCTTTTTCTTGTATAGTTTTGTCATTCTTACCTTCATGTGGTGCCCCTCCTCCCCTCCCCACAACCAACTCCCGTCTGTCGACCGCCTGCTCCCCCCACTTCAACCACACCTCCACTTGAAAATCTATGTCTTTGTTGTTTTAGTCAATTCTTACACATATATTTTGCCCCCTCCCCTCCCCAACCACCCCCCACCCACTCCCGCCTCTCACCGCCGCTCCCAAGCGACCACCCTCTTGAAAATTCATTTTGGTTTATATGATCTTCTTAGTCTATGTTGCTTAGGCTCGCTAGAGGTATGTTGCCGCTCCCAGCTCCGCCCACTCGCCACATCGCTCCCGCCCTCACCTCAGCCCCGCACTTATGAAACGTTTTATTTTTTTTTTTTACATATGTCTGTGTTGCTTTTGTCAGATTATTTCACATATATGTGGCCCACTCTAGCCGTGACACCCCGCCGACCGCGTCAATCCCAACACATATGAACCTTTTAGATTAAATTTTACTTTTATCTTAGTTGTTTACAGTTTGTAGTTTAACTCGAGTTATGTTCACATATACTCTTTGCCCCATACCCTCCACCAACCCACAACCTGTCTCCCAGCGACACTACCTGACTATCCACAGGACACAAAAAATATAAATCTGACATGGTTAAGAGTTATCAGGTTTGTCTAATAATAATTTTCATCAGATCGTGGTCGTTCTACTATCACATAGCTTCTTACACAGAGATGTTGCCCCCTACCACCCCCCACCAGTAACATGTCAATACATACCCCACCCCAACACACACCCTGTCGTTCGATATTGAGCGAATTGCTTACACAGCTCCCCCACACGCACCCTAATCGACAAGAGAAACATAGAACAAAGAAGTGAGAGTTTATTTTGTTTACCATTCATTGTTGGTTGTTCTTTGAGATAATTTGTGACATAGCTCTACACATATGTGTTGCCCTCACCCCACCGCCACTCCACGACTCCAGTAAACAACATGCAAGTACGTCATTAGATTTTTGTTATAAAATTGTGTGTCTTGGTCGTCCGATCTCTCATAGAGGCTTCTTACACATATATGTGCCCTGCCCTCTACCCACCCACTCCCCACTCATCCACCCCCGCCTCGCTGCCACCCACCATTCCCGCACCCCACTCGTTTCTCACAAAAAAGGTGTGGGTAGCTGCTGGTTGTAGGGCGGGGGTGTTGTGGGTCAGTTCTTACACATTGTTATGTTGTGCTCCCAAACCCCACCCCCACATTGTTGTAGCCTTGTTTTCTGATGGTATATACTAGCTATAAATTTATTATCTCTGAAAAATCGAATAGTCGAGCTGCGCTGTTCTCTGACAGCTCTTGTTACTCTCATTGTGACTAAACACAATATAACCAAATCGTCACTATGATAATTATTCACACCTTCCGTGATCTTTGTATATTTATTAGCAATTATCGAGCGTGTTGAGTTTGACATTTATTCAATTGACAATGGAGGGAAAACCGTTCACCATCATAAATAGCGTTTCTCTGCTCTCTCTATATACATACAGTTTAACTATCTGGGATCTGCAGGTATAAAACGTGTTTACTAATGAAGTGAGTGTCACAGTTATTTTATGACCACTTCGACACCTACCTACAATTCAGAACATGTTTTATGACTTATTTCCCTTATTTATCAAATTCGCCATTTTAAAGTTAAATGACTAATCTGAACATGTTGAAGTAGAAACAAACGAAACAAAAAGAAGGTAAAAGTGTTGTTTATAATAATTTGGCGTAAATCACATTGATCCGCCAAATATAATTACCGCCAACATATCCATTTTCAAAAACCGCCAAATTGTGCATCCGCCAAGTAAAATTCGTATACAGTAGATCATATTCTTTCCTAGCGCCCGTTAGGAATGTCGGGTGCATTACACAATGAAACTGATATATGATAACAGCTACGATTAAAGAGTCGCAGCAAAATAATCTGCTATTTCATAGGTGATTTCACGATGACGAATTATAAACCATATGAATCGCATAGTAAGTGTAAAGTTATATCTGTCTATTATCTGCTTACCATTGCAGTCTACGTCTCCGCCGTTCCACAGATGGTTTGTACACGCAAAGTTCTGTCTGTAGTGTTACCGTTTTACGTAAAACCATCTTCACATATGATGTTGATTCGTTGTCCATGTTCATATTGATTTTGTAAGGTAGGCCCAATTATGTTGTAGTGACCGTTAGTAATGTTGGGTGCATTACACAGAGCAACTGATATAATAAAACAACCAACGATTAGAGATTCACAGAACAAACATAATATATAGATCATTTTAGATAAGATATGCTAATTAATATGCAGCATATATTATTAAATGTCTAGTAAATATAAGTATAAAGGTCGAACAGGAAATGCAGCTTTCAAAGAAACACAGTAAACCCCAATTTAAACACGCAAAAAGACAAACATGAATGGCAATGCTAATAAAGAAGAAAGGCATATGACGTCACAAAAAGGGTTGACAATAGGGCTACCACCTTGGAACGGTCAGTGGCACAAAAGGGTCCTGGGTTTAAACTAAATTACTTTTAGATTTGGCAAGAAGGAAGGGTTACAACTAATACAATTTTGCAAAGGTTTTACGAAGTTTATGGTAACGATAGCTATGATGGAGTAGCTTTTTAGTTATACAACGATTACGATATTAACAGTCCTCAACTCGAGTACAAGCTCTAGAAAAACGAATAAGT